>OVBL01000148.1:0-293169 GCA_900406555.1 Pseudoturritis turrita | reverse complement strand
TTATCCAGATCCACTTAATTCGAATTATTCAACTAATCCCACACGCTTGGCACATGCGGACCCGTGCTCGACCACCCAACCTCGTTCATAACCGCCCCACTCAACCAGTTAGCATCACAGTCTACCCAGCTAACCTATCTAGTAGAACAGTCGAATCCAGCTGAGCCACCTAGTGAGTCAGTTGAATCAGCTGACCCAACTGCCCATCACTCTGTTCAGCTCAGTTGAGGTACCCGACAGTTGCTCCAGCTGGTTAACTCGATCATTCAAGCTGGTTCCAGCTCAGGTTAGCTGATTCCAGCTGACTCTTACCCATTGGATCGATCAATCACCCCTTTTTATCGAGTTTTTGATCAATCTTCAACCTTTCACAATCATTTCTTCACCAACCAAGCTTAATCCGGATCCATGGTTTATCCAACCTTTTCGAATCTTACTTAGCCAATGACTCCCACCACATTCGGATTCCCTTAAGCCAATTCTCACTTTGATTCGATCATGATCCTTCCCATGATCTTTATTCGATCTAGTAACCCACGGTATATCCGTATTTGGGGTGAGTAACTCGCCCATGGTCCATCCATGGTCAAACCTTCAATCCGTTTGTACGCCAAAGGATACCCACCCCTTATACAGCCTTAGTGCCATTTGTCAATATAACACTAATAGACATTACCCATGTCTAAGAGTCACTGAACCAGAAATTATGATTCGAATTTTACTTAGTTTTTTCCAACAAGTTTCCACTCTATCTCGACCATGGTCCATCCCAACGATCCTATTGCGGATCGGGGATGTTACAGAAAGCATCATCACATCACCGAGGTTGGTCTTTCCCTCATGTTTCAGAGTAAATTCCCTCACCAACTGTGGGTAGAAGCATTCTTCACTGCCAACTTCCTAGGGAATCTCTTACCTTCTTCTGTTACAACCAATAACAAGAGTCCCTAGAAAACCACCAATCTATACTTCTCTTCGAGTGTTTTGATGCTCCCATTATTCCTATCTCCGACCTTATGCCAAGAACAAATTTGATCTTAAATCATTATTATGTGTGTTTTTGGGATATAATAAAAAGTATAAAGGCTATAGATATCTTCATCCACCAATAGGTAAGGTCTACATAAGTAGACATGTTATACCCTATTGTTGATCGTGGATGTTATCACATCATCGAGCTAGGTCTTTCCCTCATGTTTCAGAGTAAATTCCCTCACCAACAGTGGGTAGAAGCATTCTTCACTACCAACTTCCTAGGGAATCTCTTACCTTCTTCTGTTACAACAAATAACAAGAGTTCCTATAAGATACTTAATGGCAAACCACCAATTTATACTTCTCTTCGAGTGTTTGGATGCTCCCTTTATCCCTATCTCCGACCTTATGCCAAGAACAAATTTGATCTTAAATCATTATTGTGTGTGTTTTTGGGATATAATGAAAAGTATAAACGCTATAGATATCTTCATCAACCAATAGGTAAGGTCTACATAAGTAGACATGTTCTGTTTAATGAGCTGCAGTTTCCTTTTACAGATGTTTGTAAAGATTTTCAAGCCTCTTCTACATCTCCATTATTGTCTGACTGGCACTCTGGTGTTCTCACAACATCTCCTTCTACCTCATCATCTTCTACTGATCAGTCTTCTCCTGAAGATGTCAGTGTCTCAGTTCTTCCTGTGATGTCTACTGTGAATCAAATGGGAGGTTCTGAGTGCATGTCAGGTATTGATCCTATTTCTATAAGCAACATTCTCCTTATTCCATATAACAGGCCAGACATCTCAAGATTAAACACCATCTTCACTCTTCTTACTGTTTCTCCAGCAAGTGATTCACTTTTCACTGCATAAGACTTTCATACTCTATATTCTTCCCCTTCTGCTTCATCATCAGAGGCTTTAGCAGAACAGGAAATGACTCCACCAACTCTAGTAGTACCTATTCATTCAATGACTACTCGTGCGAAGGCATGTATCATCAAACATACTCCTAAGCATGCACTTTTTACTGTTAAAGACAACTATCTTAAAGCTAAAACTATTAAGACTGCACTCAAATATCTTGGTTGGAAAAATGCAATGCGAGAAGAAATGGGTACAATGCATGAAGTAGATGCTTGGGACTTGGTTCCTGCTGATGAAGCACAAAATCCTTTAGGCTGTCGATGGGTTTTTAGAACTAATCTTCACTCAGATGGCTCTTTAGACAGATTAAAAGCAATACTTGTGGCCAAAGGGTATGATCAAGAAGAAGGGATTGATTTTATTGAAACCTTCAGTCCAGTTGTTAGAACTGCTAGAGTTAGAATGGTTCTGCTGTTACCAAAAGATGGAACATCAAATAACTAGTTGTTAAAAATGATTTCCTTCATTAGACTTAAAAAAAATAGTTTATATGGTGCAACCTCCTGGATTTGTGGATCCTCACCATCCTGATTATGTTTGCAAACTCAAGAAAACCATTTATGGACTTAAGCAAGCTCATTGTGCCTGGTTTAACAAATTCAGTAATTATCTTCTCAAATTTGAATTTATCTGCAGTCTGGGTTTCATCCCACTGAGATCAACAGGCGAAAATAGGCTAAGTACAAACTTGGGCCTAGCCGAACCAATAAACCACGGGGCCTAGCTGGAAAAATCTATGAGCTGAAAGCTTTAATGGGCCTCGACGACGAGCCGCGAGGCTCGGCAGAGAACCACAGGCCTCAGAAGGCCTCAGTAACGAGCCGTGGGGCTAGGAACCGAAGGTGTCGGCCTATGTCCACAACGAGCCGTGGGCCTCGGCCTGTTTTAGCGATGAGCTGCGGGCCTCATTGGACCTTCGTGGGCCATTGCGACATGTAAAATACTTGGTGGGCGAAAATGACTAGCCGGAGCAGGAGGCTCACAATGTTCTGCCAACTTAGAAGAGTCCGAGAAAAAAAAAAGGATGAACATGAAGAAGGAAAACTCGCGGGGAAAAAAAAATCTTCCTTATCATGATAGGATTCACTCTGACCGACCTAGATTCATGTAAATATGCATGTACTTCCCCAAAGAAAGGGATCCAAAATTTTACCAAGCTAAACACTTGTTATTCTCTCTACACTTTTCTTGTATCAAAAAGCCGACGAAAATGGTTAAAAAAAACCATCTTTAGTTGTGCGAGTTTTGGGATGCTTCTATTCATAGAAGTTTCGAAACCCTAAATTTTTTCTAACCAAATTTAGTTGTGCAAGTATCGACTCCCATAATTTGGCTCCAAAGAACCACAGCACACGAGATCTGAAGAGATGACCAACGATGGAGACATGAACGGCGAGTACGTAAGCAATACAGGAGTAAGAACGGAGAACCCTCTGCCAGGAAACATGGAAACCGCTTCGGAGATGCTCACAGAGATGAAGAACATGCTGGCCGCGCTACTGAAGAAGATGGAGGAGAAGGACAAGCTGAACAGTTCGATGACGGAGAAACTGGATACGCTGACAACAGAAAGCCGAGTCCGAAATCCGCGAACCGGAAGCATGAGTTCGGAAATGAAATCGACCAGAAGAATCGAAAGGCGACTCAACCTCCATCCAACGACCCTCAATTTTTCAACAACCCGTGATGCGCAGAGGACCTTGGGAGGGTTTCCGCCATTGCATGGACCTAACGAAAAAACTCCCGCAGCAGCCGATGCAATGACCCCGATCCGGTTCCCCTAAAAGCAAGGGGAGCAAGAGATGGACTTGACCAGCAAACCAGTGATGGGTCAGTCCTAGTAATTATTCTCGACGAGGAGGATCACGAAGAAGGAGACCACAACACGGAGCACACTGCTGTCGGAGAACTCCCCCCGGCAACGACGAGAGCCCAAACCAGTGAAAGCAACACCAATCCAGAGCAAGCCAGGAACCTGTCCAAAGAAGAGGAGAATCTCCTATGGGTCCAACAAATTCAGTACAACGATGAACCAAGGACGACGAGCCATGCCTAGAGGGAAGAACTTGACAAAATTCGAGCCTCCCTGGATCGTGCCACTACCGAGATGAAAGTCGTTCAATCCCAGGTGCACAAGGCAACCAGTAAAGCCCCAGAGATCGACCACGTACTAGAAGAGGCGCATAACACACCATTTGCAGTTCCAATCACCAGGACGAGGGTCTCCGACCCCGGGAAGATCAAGGTTCCGATCTACGAAGGAATGATCTATCCAAAGGAGTATATAACGGCGTTCATCATAGCGATGGGCCGAGCCAACATTAGGAAGAAAGAGAAAGATGCTGGTTTCTCCCTCATGTTCGTGGAGCATTTTAAGGGCGCATCCCTCCAATGGTGTTCCAGACTTGAGCGAAACTCCATTGATGATTTCCAGTAGCTATATGCCGCTTTCTTGAAGCATTATTCCACGTTTATGGATCGAGGAGCGTTCGATGCCGACCTCTGGACTATGACTCAAGGGCCAACAAAGATGCTACGAAACTTCACGGGGAGATTCAAGATGGTGATGTCAAAGGTCGAAGGCGTAAGCGACAAGACTGCCTTACTCGCATTAAAGAAATTGTTGTGGTACGAATCGGAGTTCCGTAAATAAATCGCATTGAATGGACCATCGTCGATCCAAGACTCGCTACACCGAACCTCAGATTTCATAGTAACAAGGAAGAAATAAAGGTATTATCTCAGAAATATGGAGTGGCAAAAATGACGAACCGTTCTTCTCAAGCTCCGAACCCGCCGCATTACAAAAAAATAAACAAGGGGCCGGATACGTACATCACGAGGGAGCAGGCTTCGGGGCCCCCATAATCACCAAATAGGAGTAGGCCAAGGTAAAGCCCCGTGGAACACATGGACAAATAATTCAAGCTCCTATGATGAAAAGACCTACTGCGAGCATCATCACGTATACGGACATTCGACCACAAACTACCGCAGCTTGGGGTTAAAACTCACAGCAAAACTGGTGGCCGAAAAGCTCGGCGAAGGCATCAGCCTTAAAGATTCGAGCAGGAAGAAGAGACGAGTCAACACGAATAGGCACACCAGAATGGTGATCCCCCGAACGTGGAAGGAGAATCGACGAGGCAGCATAATCGGATTTTCGAAGAAGGATAAACATGATAATGGGAGGATCCCAGTACTATTCGGACACGGTGTCTTCGATCAAGGCATTCCAGCGGAGAGCCGATGCTAGCATCAACTGGCCAGAGCCCTCCAAGCTCCCAAACGACGTGATTTCGTTCGAAGAAAAAGAAACTACCGGCATCGAATGGCCTCATAATGATCCCCTCATTATCGAGTTGATCGTGAATGATTGCGATGTTGCTCGGGTTCTAGTGGATACGGGAAGCTATGTGGACGTGATTTTTTGAGAAACCCTCAGAAGAATGAACATCGCTCTCTCCAAAGTAATCACTACTCCAAAGTCACTGACCGGATTTTCAGGAGAAACAACAATGACCCTCGGTACGATCAAGCTACCCGTCCGAGACGGAGAAATAACCAAGGTGGTGGAGTTTTCGGTCGCAGATCATCCAGTGATTTACAATGTAATCATTGGTACCCCTTGTTTAACGAAGGATCGGATAATTTAAAGGGTCGGCGGTGGAAAGACAGAAAACAAAAAAACCCTAGCCAGAATTTAAACATAAAAGAGAGAAAAAGGAGAGAGAAGAGAGATACCTATTTTCGGAATTTTTGGAGAAGTGAAATTATGAGAAAAATCAAGGGGAAGTCTGATATATATAGGCATTTAAAGCAAAGCGCGAGACATCATTAAGATGGTTACAGTTCCCAAGACATTCACGATTTTTGCTAAGGAACGCAAAATTGCGGAGCCGAGTCTCGACATAAGAATAAACCAAGCCAACAAAACACTTTAGTCATCTTTAAGACCGGCTCAGTGCCGCCATCGGCAACATCATGGTTTGACAACATCACGATTCGGCAACATCACGGTTCGACCGCAATGATTTAGCAACCAGCTCAGCCTAACATTTTCACCAACTGGCTCGGCATGTCGACCCTAGTAGCGACCACTCTCACCTCGTCACTATCATCACTGAGACTGACGAGCTGGGGGAGGGCAAACTGTTGGGGTCAGGTTTCACCCCACTGAGATCAACATGGAAAAATAAGCTAAGCACAAACTTGGGCCTAGCCGAACCAATAAACCACGGGGCCTAGCTGGATAAATCGACGAGCCGAAAGATTTAATGGGCCTCGGTGACAAGTCGTGAGGCTCGACAAAGAACCACGGGCCTCGGAAGGCCTCAGTAACGAGCCGTAGGGCTCAGAACCGAAGGTCTCGGCCTACATCGACAACAAGCTGTGGGCCTTTGACTGTTTCAACGATGAGCCGCGGGCCTCATTGGACCTTGGTGGGCCGGGGTGACATGTCAAAGACTTGGTGGGAAAAATGACGAGCCGAAGCAGGAGGCCCACGATGTTCTGCCGACTTAGAAGAGTCTGAGAAAAAGGAAGGATGAACATAAAAAACGAAAACTCGCGGGGAAAAAAGAAATCTTCGTTATCATGATAGGGTTCACTCTGACCGACCTAGATTCATATAAATATGCATGTACTTCTCCTGAGAAAGGGATCCGCAATTTTACTAAGCTAAACACTTGTTATTCTCTCTATACTTTTCTTGTATCAAAAGGCTGACGAAACAGCTTAATGAAATGGATCTTCGTTTTGCGGTGTTTCTATTCATAGAAGTTTCGAAACCCTAAATTTTTTCTAACCAAATTTAGTTGTGCGAGTTTCGACTCCCATATTTCTGTTACTCTATGTCGATGATATATTGTTGACTGGTAATAATGATGACTTACTTCAGATATTTCTTGCATGACTTAACACTAAATTCTGGATGAAAGATATGGGTCCTTTGCATTATTTTCTAGGTATTAATGCTCATTTTCAAAAAGGATGGCTTATTTTTAAATCAAGAAGATGATCTGAAAATATGGGTCGCAGGCATGGCTGGCTGTGCTCATATGCCCACTCATTTACCTTTTCAGCTAGATAAGATCTCTGGAAAACAAGAAGTCTCTCCTAATCCTACATATTTCAGAAGCTTGGCTGGTAAGTTGCAATACTTAACTTTGACAATGCCTGGCATTCAGTTTGCAGTGAACTTTATGTGTCAAAAGATGCATTCTCCTACAGTTGTAGACCTCAATCTTCTCCAGAGAATCCTAAGGTATTTAAAAGGGACATTACATATGGGACTAAATCTGACTGCATACACAGATTAAACCCTTCGTGCCTATAATGATTCGGATTAGACAGGTTGCAGATAGACAAGAAGCTCCACTGGAGGCTTATGTACTTTCCTTGCTACAAACCTTATTTCATGGTTTGCAAAATGACATCCCACTGTGTCCAGGTTTTCTACTGAAGCATAGTATAGATCTTTGTCCTTTGTAGCTGAAGAACTCAAGTAGATCACTTATTTGCTTCATGCAGTTGGTCTGCCACAACCTGTTACACCAGAATTATACTGTGACAACTTATCCTCCGTTTATCTCACAGCCAATTCTACTTTATATTCAAGATCAAAGCATTTTGATTTGGACTATCATTATGTCCGGGAAAGAGTGGCTCATAGAGCTTTGATCTAGCTTTTTTTTTTGTATCAAGTGTTATTCAAAAAGTTTGTGAACTTGTGCTTTCATTCTTAATCTAGTTTTTCGTAGTAAGTATTATTCAAAAACTTTGTGAACTTGCTTTAGGTGCGACCACCACCACCTTTTAGTTCTTACTATAATGTTCTCTCTTAGCTATATTGCTGTCTTATTTTTCCAAGGCTGAAAAACCACATGCCACGCTACTTAAAAACCATCATCAATCAAACTTTTTAATTATTGGCGCCCGTTTAGCTTTTTCGTTTGTTGTGACATTTTTATAGTTTACATCGACGGATCATGAGTTTTAGCTAACTAAGGATTGAGACCCCAAAAAAAAAGGTGAATTTAAGTGGATTCTTCGAGAAAAAAAAGAAAAGAAAAGTGGATTCTCTGTTTTATGGCTTTTATAAAAACATTTGTACACATTTAAAGTTTCTTCAATTTTGTCTCATTCATTGTAATATTGCACATATGTGCCTTTTCGTAATAGCGTCTACTCTAATTCCATTTTTAATTTAAGTTATTCTCTATGGTCTACTGCAGTGGATAATTCCTTTCGATATATAGATATAAAATATTTGAGTATTTAAAATATTATGCTCAACGAATTTATATTGAAAGTTTAAGATTCTTTGAGCATAATATAAATTGAACCGATTTAGATTCTATAATGATTTAATGAATATCTCATCATGGTCTTAGGTTGAGCGTTTAGATATGTACATAATGGACATGGTCACATGGTGAATAATGGTTTATAGATATATTTATTTATCTATGCATGGACCTACGAAAAAGAAGCAGTAATAATTTAGAGTAAAAAGAAAATATGAAAAGACCAAAGGAAAAACTTGGACTATTGGATGTCTTTTTTGTATGAAGGAATAAAAGAGAGCTTTTTCACATTTTTGCATGGAAAGAGACATTCCATTTTCAAAAACAAACTCCACTAATAGATTCCTTCAATTTATCTGACCCAATTAAACAAAATGTATTACTTTTCGTCTTTATTTTTACGGAATGGTCCAACTCCAACCTAGCCATCCTTTTTTTTTATAAGCAATCTTTATTTTGCTTTTGGAAAAAATTTCCAAAGATTTATTTCCAGGGTTAATGTAACATCCTAACCATGTAGGTCTATCAAATCTTATGATTTCGTTATACTATAAACTAAAAATAATTATACAAATAAACAATTAGCGAGCTAGATGACAATGGAATACTTAAAAATTAGCAAAATGATAAATAACGAAGGACACATGCATGTTCCATTAGTAAAATTGCGCACAAAATATAAAATTGCGCACAACATCAGCACCATGTCTGCTGGCGAGAATGGAAATGATAAGATTTATTGTCGAATGCTCGAGACCCTCCGAGCCCAATCCGTTTATTAGAAGAAAGTATGAACCTGTCATCCATGGAACGAATGCTTGACTTGCATGTATACCCGACCCATAGTTTTCTCTTACAGTGGCATCTGAGACCCTATTGTCTTGACGCTCGGTCTCCGCAGGCAATACCCCCACACGAAAAGTGATACTTACGACTCGACATTCCATAGCCATTTTGGAGGGAGCTCCGAAAGAGAGCCACCAAGGCCGCATATAGAAAAAAATGGAAAGGCCATTTACCTTGTGGAAGTCCTCAGTCATCTAAGTCATGGTCGTTGGTCCGCCAAGTTGGCTTGGCTGGTGGTTGTCGAATTATGGTTGTTATCGTTCCTTATGTAGTTGTAGGTTATTCTTCACTGTGACAACTTTTTTTATTTTGTCCTTAAACGTATGTAACTCTCAATTCTAGTTTCGAGATAGTCTTTGGCTCTATGAAAATTTGACTTTCAGAGTTTTCATCTCATTCAATTTTTGGATTCATCAGAATTACAAGTCTTAGTTAGGCTTCTTATTTGAAGACCTTTATTTATTTTTGTCTAAACTAGATAACTCAAAAATGTGTGTTTCAGTACCAATTAGCTCTAACACTATAAGAATCATGTAACATAGTCACAAATTTTGCTACAACATTAATTTGTAGCAAATTTTTGCTACAAATAGATACAAATTGCTACAAATATATTAATTTAAAAATGTGTAGCAAATTTGTCACTTTTAGTAGCTAATTTGTAACAAAATAGCAACAAATAGCTAAATTACTTCAATTGGTTTCAAAAAACTTGTGACAAATATTGCTACACTTTTTTTCGAAGATATACATGACAAAAGCCACAACTTGGTTCAATAGTGTTGTGGGAAAAAAATCAAAATCAAAACCGAGGAAAATATTTCAGGAAAATTCGAACTAGTTACAAATAGTTACAATAAATATAGTCGCAAATGTTACAACTTAGTTACAAATGAAGTGTTGTAGCTACGTAGTTACAAAAAAATTGTAGCAAATTTGTGGCAAACAAATTATTTTAGAAAAATTACGTACTTGTAACAAATAGATACGAGCAAATTGTCGAAATTGTGACAAAATAGCTACAACAACATTATTGTAGCTAATTTCTGACGAGATTCCAAGCAAATTTTCCGACCAAGTTCCGACCAAATTTTTCGACCAAGTTCCAACCAAATTTTCTGACTATATTCCGAACATATTTGTAGCAAATTTCTGGCCAATTTCCGTTCATTTTTCTTCTTTTGCTCTATTATAAAATTGATAGTCGAAAATATTACCATCAACCTTAAACTAAACTACTATGTATAGTTTTTGGGAATAAAAATTATAAAACAGTGATAATTTTTTTGACAAGGCTAAAGTAATAGTGGGTAAAAAGTTGGGTAATTATCAAAAATAATAAAAAAAAATTTGGCCATAAAAGATATATGCTACAATATATACGTATTTTTTTAGTGTTAAACCCAATTTGCCGCTCTTTGATATTCGTTCTCTCTTTTTTTCCTTGATTTATAAATCCATGGCCTTCTTCGTAGTCCATAATTTTTTTTTCACAATTTAAGGTTTGGGGTTTGGTTTTACAATTTGAAATTAGGTTAAGTGAGAAGGTATTGGTCTATATAGTTCCAAACTATAATTTTGTATATAGTGAGAAGATATTGGTCTATAGTTATTAGAGTTTCGGTTTTAGGGTTTAGAATTCATGGGTTAGTTTTGAGGATTAAGGTTTAGTTTTGGGATTTAGAATTTATGATTCAAAGTTTAGTTTTGAGGGTTATGGTTTAGTTTTGGAGGTTTATAGTTTAGGGTTTAGTTACCAGCAAATAATTCTGATGATAAATATGTTCACAAAAAGGATTAAGAGGACCAAAGTGATAATTTATATTTAAATTAAATATTTTGATTAAGAGATTGATATATAATCGTGCGTATATTATAATTTGAATTATTTCTTAATTATAATTCATTCTAAAACTAAAAAAGAAAATCAACTTAAATATATATATATATATATAATAAACAATCAAATATATGTATATATAATAGTGTTACAATTGTAGATTACGAAATCGAAATGAAAAGTTAAGCTCTATTATTAAAGTTTATTATGTATTCATATTTGAAAACTGAAATATTTAACTTTTAGGTGAATTCTCATCCTTAAAGAATTAGAAAGTGCTATATCATGATCGTGTTTTGTCTGAAGTTATAAAGTATCGATCCTTGCAGAATTAAAAAGAAATTAATATTAAAGAATGAAAAACACTCACACTTTTTTTTTTTGGAAATGGCTCTCATTATTCCCGGGTGAAATTTTGACAAAACAATTAAATAAAATATTTAATCTGAAAGCTCTAAATTATCTGGTCCTTCGAGATTTCCGCCTCCACAATCTTCTCTCCCTTACATTTTCAGATCTAAAAGTAGCTTCCGCCGATCTCACCGCCGTATCCCCGTAAGTTAGCTGCCGTGTCTCTCTCTACTAGCGTCGCCAAGTCGACTCTGTTTCTCTATCGATTTATCCCTCTCTGTCTCTGTCGCTAAGCCGTCATCCTCTCCACCAAGGTTAGCCCCCGCCTCTTCAGTTTTGGGTTTGGTTTCTAATTTTATATCTTTCTTGGTGAACGATAGTCTTAGGTCGGTGCGTTTGGTGCAATGTCGTCTTGGCTTTGTTACGGCCGTGGCTTGAGTCATAGTTGGCTTGTTGTTCTTTTACTTCTCGGCTTAATTTTTCGTTTCTCTCTCCAGGTACAGAAGGTCCGGCTTGTTCGGGGGTTCGATTAGGCTTTACCATTTTCTCAATTGGGTCTTGGCTCTGCTTTCCGGATAGTAGGCTTTCCTTTGTCCGCTTTGGGCCATCGTTTTGGTTGTCTTACTGTTGGTTGTTTGAGTCTGGAGCTCCGGTTTGTTTCAAAGGATCTCGGAATTTGCTCAGGTAATAAGTTGAACCCTTGCCTATCTCTGTTAGTGATGAAATATTTGATACTAGTTTCAGCTTGTTCTTAGTGGGTGGTTCAAAGGTCTCATCAAAGATTGGATTTTCAGCCTTTGATTAAACTCGGACTCAAATGAATGACCAGATGCGTCCCTCTCTACTCCTTCAAATTTTTGGTATCCTTTCTTCTTTCATGTCTCACATCTTTTGTATGAAACAAATATTTTTCTTAGGAAATCATGTTTTTAAAGTAATTGTTTATAATGTAGGATTATGGAATAAGATTCCATTTTACAAAGCTCCATTCTTCGTGGATATAGACGATGTTCAAGGCAAGTGAGTGTTAAAATTAGAAGAGATCTCCGACAATGCCAACACTCTGCAAGACTCTGATCTCCTCAACTTCAATACCGGTCACTGATGAAGCCAAACTGATCTATGCAAGGGAGTAATTATTTGATTTTGCGGTGTCAAAGTGTACTATATATGTAATTGACATTTCCTTGTGAAACACAGATGGGACTTCATTCAGCCAGGCAAACATCTCGGCATGTATATGTTAGGAAACTTGTCTCGGGGGTTGCGGCGGTTGTGGCGGTTGTAAGTTGCTGATGCGGTTTCAGTGGCGAAGAGAGAAAGGACAAAGAGAGATTAGGTGACTAGAATTATGGAATTTAGGTGATTAGAAACTTGAATTGGTGTAAAGATATGTTATGTTTTATATATGTATATATTTTTCATATTTTATATTTTATTTTCGTTTTTATTATTGTCAAATATAATTGATTTTATTTCAATTATTATATATTACACAATATCAATTAATAAAAATAAAATAAAATTTGAAAAAAATCACAGATTAGTCACATATCTTTTGTAAGTGTGGTTATTAGTTACAAAAAATTTGTAACTCAGTGTGGCTATTAGTTACAAAAAAATTATAACTCACTGTGGTCAATACCTTCGAAATATTTGACACCATTTGTGGCAATTATCACGATTATTTTGTCGCAATTAGTGAGTATTTACTTCAACAATTTTGTGGAATTTTGTATCAATTTCTCACAAACTATTTGTAACGAAATTGTAACAAATTTGCTACGAAATATGTTATAACAATTTTGATTCAAATAGTTACAACGGTATGTCGGTGACTATTTGTGGCAACTTGTTACAATTTGCTACAAACAGTAAATTTGTTTCAAACCTATAGTTTCGGTGAATTATTTGCAGCAAATAGAAATTTGCTACAAAAAAATCAACATATAGCTACAAAAAAAAATTGTAGGTATGTTGACCAATTCTTGTAGTGTAAATGCATCAATTAGCACCAAGAACGACTGTACCACTATAATCTTATGTAAAAACATTAAAATCTAATGGTATGATAAATCTTAGCCATCTCATATTATCCTTCATCATGGCAGATCCTAAAATAGATAAACACCAACTTGCTCAATATAATGCTGAATGAGGAAATTAGGCGCTATAGCCATGAAACAAATAATTCATGAAGTAACCATAAAATCATTTGGGTAGAATATTGTCAATATAATATGTATGAATGACAAGTATATCTTTACTCACACACGTTCTTTGGCAATCCATTTTTAATAAAACATATTATTTTATGTTTCTTTTTTGTAAACTATTTTTCCTCTCCCCTCAATATCAAATGGTTACTTGTTTTGTTTTATACATTAACATGCTATATTCTTAATTTTTTTTTATCTATTTTGGTTATACAGCTAATTAACCCATAGTTATATACTTAAAGAGGATTTTCAAAAAAAAAAAAAAAAACTTAAAAAGAAGTCAAATGGAAAAATAACTCACCTAAAAAGTTTCTTGCAAAAACGTTTCTTGCGCACAAAAACATTTCGTATTTCTTTTACTCAAAACATATCTGTGATATTGCCATCGCTTTTGAAAATTTTGTTAGTAGTTTTACGTTTTCTAGCGAATAAATGGTCAAACAATTGCAAGTATTTACAAAACGAATCTCACAAAATATTTTGGTAAAGTACCAGCAAAGTCTACTACATTATTCTGAAACGAAGCAGGCTTCCACGGTAGTTTACATAATAAAATCACAAGTGTTGGAGATAAAATAATCTATAATAGCCTAGATAATTTGATGGATAAGGCTATCTTTGACCGTTTCTTATCGCGGGAAGCGTATGCCAAATTATCGGGATGATCTGGGTCAGAAACCGAGTGGTCAGACATACATGTAGCAATAACTCTCGGGGAGCAACATACGGAGCCCGAGTTCCCGTATCAGAAACTCGGGCTACATATGAATTTCTTCCCTTAGGCGCGAAACACACAACTCTTTCAAATAGTATAGTCCAAGTCTTTGGTCAAAAGAATAAAAAGACTTTCACCTTATGCATGTCTAGGGTAAAAATAGGGTAAAAGCTAGTGGACTCTGCTCCATGGAACGATTAAAGCAGACAAAGCTGGTTCCGAGGAGCACCCCGGCGGCAGACCTGCTGCATCAGATGCTGCGACTGGTACGATTAAGGAAGGGTTCAATGTCGCAGAGCCGTATTGTCGGATAGCTGGCACGTGAAGATAAAAGTGGTAGGTGAAAATCACTCGAGTGCATTGTACAGGGTCCAACCCACGAACCGAAACTAGACCCAATTATGGATGCAGAGCCTAGTATCCGAGCCCGGGCAGGTAGAACTCTATAAATACCCCTATATTCCTTCACATAAAGAGGACAACAATTTTGCTACAAAAAAACACAAAGCCCACTCTTTTCTCTCGAGACTAAGGTCCATCTCCCCGGAGCTTAGTCTCTTCCGACCAATTTAGGTCATCTTCTTGGCCCATCTCGGGTTTTCTTCTCTGGTAGATCATTGACCTCCTTCTCACAGACATTATGTTTTTCCTCTGCCTCACCCTCGAAATTTCTTCACTCATACGTTCTGATACACCGCAGAACACTCCTTGCTTGGCCTGGTGTCACCATTTTCATTATTTTCCTTCGTTTTCTGACTCCTTTTGGTGCTCTCCACGTCTTTTCCGTGGTCTCTTCACTTCTCTTCTTTTTGCTCTTTTATGATTTGAGCGTCGGAAAGCTGTCGGAAAATATCTCACAATCATGTTTTTCCGGCCTTCACTTGTTTGTTGATCGTGCAGGAGCTTGTCCCCCAGTAGTTTTTCGGAAAGACCAGAAATTCCTGAAATAATTTGGCGCTAGAAGGAGGGGGGACAATAGTCCTAGTAACTAAATCAGCAAACACTCCTTAACGCTTTGAAATCTCGATTCTCCCTGGAAAGCATAACCTCCAGCCTGGGGGCAATAAATGGACGCAAGATGTATTGACAAGAAGTGACACCAAACCGACAAGAGGAAAGCCTCTCATCCAAAATAGTGGACCTACAAAGATTTTCATCTTCTTTTCAGACCACATTCTACCTCGTATACAGCATGTGGGGTCACCGTAAACCAAGAAGCTAAAAAAAAAGGCAGTCAGCGAGGTCTCCGTCCTCGAGATCATTATCATCACTCCCGAAAGATTTCCAACGAACATTGCAAAATGAAGACCGATTGTGGGAGCGCCTGAGGGCCGATCTGGAAAGAGCCAACGAAACCCCGATTTACCCACCAGGAGACGCGAGTCGACGGGATCCTCTGAAAACATGGTGCCAAACGCGAGCCGATCAGGATAAAGGAGAAGGGAGAGGAACACCATAATCAACATGAGTAAAATCTGGGAGAGAAAAAGGGAAGGAAAAGCCGAGGAAATAAAGGTAAGACTCTCTACGGAAGGTCCCATGCAACAAAGAAGAAAGCCCTTTCGAGCTCTACAAACAAGGAAATGATGAGACTTGGGATCGAGACCTGAGCATGATTACCATCGCAGGAAATCGTGTTCGAGAATGCATTGGGGGAATATGCCATGAATCAAAAATTGAGATGCGTACGAAGGAGAAGGAGGTTTCTCATCTACATGTCTCATTGCCAGTTACACGCAATAAAGTGACGAAATCGGTCGACTTTACCCTGCGAACTGGCAGAGAAAAAGGAAAATCGGTCATGAAACCAGTCAGGTAAAACATCCGCCAAGGGAGACAATAGAAAGCCTCATCCCAACGAAAGATAGCGGGACAAAAGAAAACATACATCCACAAATCAAATTCCTCACTCCAAGAACCGTCTGATGGATTACATGCAATAGAAATACAGAGATAAAGCGATAAAAGTATGAAGCACACAAAAGGGATGGGACACTACGACAAGTCATGAGGACGACTGCGCTTCCTTCCCCGTGAACTCTCGGGAACTTCACAGACTTCATCTATGGACCTAAGGGTGTCACCCAGAGTCGCGACCATTACCTCAGCAGCAACCACTCTCCTCTCCACCCCATGAAGGCGAGCTTCGAGTTTGAGAGTTCTAACAAAAAGGGCTTTTCTCTCGCTCAAGAGCCACACATCTAAGACAGGGAATACCTCGCTCCCTGAGCAATTTAACTGGAATAGGAGCGTTCCTCCGGACATAACCAGGATTACCAGTATGGCCCGAAGACTCGCCTATGTACCTCTATTCAAAGCGTGTAGCCCCAAGAAAGCAAGAAAATAGTCATTTTAGTAAAAAGCTCATGAGTACAGCCAAAGACGAAGAAAGGAAATGAACTGGCCATCACGGGCTATTCTACAGACTGAGGAGGCACTGGTCCATCCTCTTCTCCCAGAAGAGTAGGAACTCCACGAGCCCTACGGATGATCTTCCAAACGACGTGTAGGTGAGCTAGGCTCCCTAGGGCCACTATACCGAGAGAACTTCTGGCGAACGCCTCCTAAGAAAGTAGAAACTCAGGGAGGCGAAAAAGAGGGGGAAGTGCGAGAGGGCATCGGGGAACTCCTGGTATGGAGTCCAAATATGTGGGAAGCAGCCTAACAAAGCATAACAAGAAAAATAAGAGAAGCTTGAAACCGGTGGGAAAGAAAGAAACCCTCAAAATAGACGATGACAACAGAGAGAAGAATCACCTGAGATAAGCCATAGCCATGGAATCCTAGATGGACTGAAGTGTTGAACAAAGAAAAAGTGTGTCGTGTCATCGATACCCACCATGGCGTCGAAAGGAAAATCAACAGGATATCTGCAATCACAGCGCATGACGAGTTCGAACTTATTTAACCTATGGACAACCTTCCAGACCTCAAAGTTTCCCGCCACCATGGACCCCGAGATGATAACCTCTAAAAAAACTGAAAGTACATGAAGGGCATTTAGCAATCCCAAATAATGGACGGACAACCTGCTGGGGATAAGAAGTTTTTCACAGAACTCCATCATCATCCAAGACAACCGCTGGGCAAATCTTTCTCGGAAAGAGGAGAAGAAGTTGGAGAAGTATCCCTCAAGGGGAATACCAAGCACGTCAACCAGTCCCGGATATCGAACAAGGGGAGAAAATGTCGATACCTCCAGAGAGGCATCAACCAAATCATTACTACTTTAAGCGGAAGAAAACAAATAAGAACTAGAAGAAAAAGAGGACATTCAAGTTTCTAGGTGAAGAAGAGGAAAACCGAAGTCACAAATATATACTCACCAGAAGGGAAAACCAGATCAGTGCTGCCAACGAAAGCGTGAAGAAGAAGAGTAAGGACAACCTTCCACGTGTCAACCATCGTGTCAGTTCGACATAAGAAACAAGTAAACTGTTATCATGACAATCCACTTCGCGAACCCAGAGAGAGGGAAGCCTTATCGGTAAGCCGCTCACCCATTAAATGAGGTAAATAAATGTAGCCTTAATCACTAAAGGCCCATTAATAAAGAAAGCAGAATATATTTTAATTAAAAAAAAAATATATATATATTTAATAATTCCTTCTGAAAATAGAATATATACAAAAGAGGACTAAGAGCCCACCTAAAAGAGGCCAGTGCCCAAAATAAGTGGAGAACAAAAATTGTCGGGGAAACAGCCCAGTCTTTCCTAGTACCCCATTTGAGGCAAGATCTCATTACGATCAGGACTTAGAAAGTGAGATTCTGTCCCCCGGCACTATCCTCCGGATACTGGATCCCGGTCCAATAGTCTCTGAGGGGGCAGGTCGATTGACTCAGGCCCTTGGTCTTCGTGGAGGTTATCATGCCTTCCCAGGTCTCCGGAGTCAGGTCATCGCCACATTTGAGGAGGGTCTCATGCCTTCCCAGGTCTCCGGACTCAGTTCATCGCGATCTCCAAGGGGGATCTCGAGCCCTCCTAGGTCTCCGGACTTAAACAAAGGCGTTCAAGGATCTCGTGCCCACGAGTCTCTGGACTCAGGTCATCGCGACCTTCGAGGAGGTTCTCATGCCTTCCCATGTCTCCGGACTTAGGTCATTACAACATTCATTAAGGTTCTCATGCCCTCAGGTCTCCGGACTCAGGCTCCGGCCTCCATGGAAGTTTCCATAACTCACAGGCTTCTGGGCTTGGTTTAATTTTACCATGTTTGATGTTTCGGGTAGTAAAGGCAGGAGATCATGTTGGCGATTCAAACTCCATACAAGTGTTATATAGTTGAGAGGTTGAATCGCAATCTTAAGGACGCTCAACATCAAATATATAACACTTGTATGGAGTCTGACACTCAGACTCGAGCAACGGGGGGCAATTATTGGGGATAAAATAATCTCCTTTAACTTAGGCGGATCTCTTAGCGCCATGTGTATCTAGTTTAAGTGAATCTCTTAGCGCCATTGTGTAGTTAGCTCATTGGGCCAGTCCTAGAGCTATTTGGGCATGAATCTACAATGGTTCAGATAACTTAATGGATAAGGCCACCTTTGACCGTCTCCCATCCCGGAGAGCGTATGCCATGCTACCGGGGATGATCTAGGTCGAGAACCGAGTGGTAGATGTACATGTAGCCACAACTCTCGGGGTGTAAACCACGGAGCCCTAGTTCCCGTATCAGGAACTCGGGCTAGGTATGAATTTCTTCCCTTAGGCGTGAAACACACAACTCTTTCAATTACTATAGTCCAAGTCTTTGGTCAAAAGAGTAAAAAGACTTTCATCTTATGGATGCCTAGGATAAAAAATAGGGTAAAAGCAAGTGGACTCTGCTCCACGGAACGATTAAAGCAGACAAAGCTAATTTTGAAGAGCACCTCGGCGGTAGTCCCGCGCGTCAGACGCTGCGACTGGTATGATAAAGGAAGGGTTCAGTGTTGCAGAGTCGTATTGTCGGATAGTTGGCACATGAAGACAAAGATGGTAGGTGAAAATCACTTGATTGCATCGTACTGTGTCCAACCCACAAATCGAAACCCGGCCCAATTATTGACGTGTAGCCCGGTATCCATGCTCAGGGAGGTAAAACTCTATAAATACCCTGTTATTCCTTCACATAAAGAGGACAACAATTTTGCTACAAAAAACACTAGGCCTACTCTTTTCTCTCCAGACAAAGATCCATCTCCCTGGAATTTAGTCTCTTCCGATCGATTTAGGTCATCTTCTTGGCCTATCTCGGGTTTTCTTCTTTGGTCGACCATTGACCTCCTTCTCACAAACACTATGTTTTTCCTCTGCCTCACCCTCGAAATTTCTTCATTCATACGTTATAATACACCCCGGACCATTCCTTGATTGGCCTAGTGTCACCATTTCTATTCTTTTCCTTCATTTTTTACTCATTTCTCTGCTCTCCACGTCTTTCTCGTGGTCTCTTCACTTCTCTTCTTTTTGTTCTTTTCTAACTTGAGCGTCGGAGAGCCGTCAGAAAACACCCCCAATCATGTTTTCCGTCCTCCACGTGTTTGTTAATCTTCCTCAATCTCATCTGACTTGTCGTCATCCTTGTTAACAGCGAGTACAACACCTTTGGTTTTAGCCTCCATCTTCTTTTGATACTCCATCTCATATGCTTGCATCATACCAACAACCTGACTGAACGATATTTCATCAGAGTTCATTGACACATCAATAGCTGATTTGTGTGACTGTAACTTTTCAGGCAGGCTCCTGAGAAACTTCTTCACCAGCTTTTTGCCTTTATACTTCTTTCCCAGAACGGCTGCTTCATTCGCAATCGAACTCAACCGACCATTGTAGGCCTGAATTGACTCATCTTCACCCATCGTCATGGTCTCAAATTTGGATACCAGCATGTCAATCTGTGTCCTCCTTACACTGTTTGTCCCTTCATACTGAGTTCTCAAGGTATCCTATGCCTCTTTGGCTGTGGTACAACTTTGAACTTGCTCAAATTCGTCTTTGGACAGCGATCTCCAGATCACAGACAGCACCTTGGATTTGTACTTGGACAGAGTCTTCTCTTCAGTAGTCCAGTCTTTCTTAGGTTTCACCACAGTCTTATCCTCACCATTCTTGACTGTTGCTTTTTCCAGCCTTCTTAACCAGAGTCCAAGCATCTTCATCAATCCCTTGAATCAGCGCCTGAATCTGAACCTTCCACCATCCAAAGTTCTCAGCCTCCAGAATCAGTGATTTGGGCATCGCGTACACGTGTTGTGGGTTCTCCATACTCATCTCAGGATCACACATGTTCGTAGAAACAAACGATCTATAGCAGGTGGATACTCTGATACCAATTAAAAGTTCAGAGAACGTGCAAAACACAGAATTTTGCTTGGAATGCGCCAAGCCAACGCATCTACTATTATTCTTTATAAGTAATCTTTACACAATTCACCTATAAGGATCTATACACGTCTAGTTCTTACACTGTTTTCTATCAACGAATCAATAGGCTATACTACCCAATGATCTCACGCTATTAGTGAAATAGAAGGTTGAACACTCGTCTTGACAACTTCTGTTTTTAGTCGAAGCTTCAATTTACAATCTCTCAATTTGCGGCTATAAGTGTTACCTCTCCTAGGCATGACCCTTAGACCTTATAAACGAATATCGCAAACCCTCACCCTAGGATTCTCTAAATATTCTCCAATTATGCGAAACGGCAAAACGTATTCTTCAAGTTTATCCTTTCCATATTTGGTGCACGCCAATATTTTCAAATTTTCAGCGTGAATATTCTCTGTCCAGCTCAGCAAGATTTGACCGATAGTTTTTCCGTCACTCCAAACTCCTTGCCATCTGTACAGCTCTCTGTTTGATGCATCTTTTATATTCATAACTTCTAATTCATAGACCTCTGCATCTTCACACATAATTTCTTGAGTTTGTCCTTTATAAAATCAAGATACAAATTAGATGTAAAATAAAAAGACTATAGATGTAAAATAAAAAAAAAGGAATGTGGAAATTTGATTTGTATAATCCAATTACATGCATATCGAGTAGTATGCTTTGTTCAAATATAAAGGGGATTTCCACGAAAGTTTCTCAATTATCCGGAAAGACAAAACAAACTTGTAAAATCCAAAGCAAATTATCCGGAAAGACAAAACAAACTTGCAAATTGATATGTCCAATTTCTAGCATCTTTTAATTCTTATTTTCGCTTTGTTTTCTTTTCGTATTTTTCTGTGTTCGAGTATTTTGTGCCTTTTAGTTTATTATGATTCTTTAGTGCAATTTTGGGTGCAAATGGTGAGAAAAACAAAAAAGAGGTCAAAACAACGTGAAAATGATAGTGGAAGATCACGTAGAGGCATTGAACGATCTTCATACCATAGCAGTTATATATATTTCACATCGTTATATATTTTTCAAATTTGAACAGCTGATAAGAAATTGAGTTAGTTTCCATTTCACGGTATTTTTTAATTAACCTAAACAATAGTTTAAATAATAAGACAGTTTAAGTAAACACTGTTCTACCCATTAAACCGGTCAGCATCATGGCATTTTCCCCCACGGTTTGAGCTCATGAGACGGCCAAGATTACATTCAAACCGGGGCACGCAATTTCGACTTCATTTTAACAAAATGTGACCCGTTTCAACTACGTCGATCCATCCAAACATTTTTTACTGTTTAAGCAACATTATGAACCATTCTAAGACATGTTTTTCGTTATGTGTTGTAAATCTAATTTCAAAATTATATAACCATAATATATATATATATATATAAAACATGAAGTAAATCATCGTACTATATAATATAAAGAATATGATATATAAACATATATCACATATATGCGAAGAAAAACCATTTATAGACTAAAGTTATATTATAAATATGCAAAAAATAATAATAAATTTTATCATGAAATAATATATACATATATATGGATTTTTATAATATATATATATATATATATATATATGAAATTTGTAATAGTGTTTATATATATAATATATACACGGACATACAAAAATGTATACAATTTACAAAATTATGTGGTAGATCAAAAAGAATTGCATATGTTATTCATATATAATACTTACAACGGTGTTAATGGTTTTTTTTTTTTTCCTCTACTTCTTAAAAAAGTAGCAAAAATATATAATAAATTATACGGTCGTAATATAAAATAGTTTTTTGTCTTCTTTATTTTTTTAAAAAATATATATAGAAAAATAAATCAACAATTAATATGATAAGAAATATATATAGATTAAAATATATTCTATTAAGTTTTATATTTTGATTAATTATCTAAGATTATCACTAAAAAAATAGCGAATTCGTCACTACAGAAATGCGACTATACTTGTCGTCACAAACATTTGCGACTTAAAAACAACTACTTTGCGACTAGATTCAGACTCCGTTAAACTCATCGCAAATTAGTTGGTAAAATACGACCGAAATAAATTATTAGAATGTATTCGCATATTTGCCACGAATAAACGATTGAGTTGAGACTGATTATAGCAGTCGTAAAATGGTCATAAATTAATGACGACATTGTGACTAACAAAAAAGTCGCAAACCTATAGTCGCAAAATAGTTGGTAACTAGACCCACGGTTTTGCAACAACAACTGTAATAAGAAAAATGTGGCTATTTGGTTGTTATACTTGGTAGTTAGATCACATTTTTTGCGGAAGTTAGGTGTACCTAAATTTGTGGCCACCACAGTCGTAGTCGCAAAATGGTTGCATATTAGTTGGAAAGTAGTGGCAAAATTTCTCTATATGTAAAATCCACCGAATTTTTTCATTAACACCACCACTTCATTTACAACTTTTTGATATCAGTTTTGGAGGGGGCAATATGGCGGACAATTACAATTATTGGAATTCAAGATAGTAGATGTACAACAAAATCGATGAACATATAAATAATATCTCGGCAAAGTTTGCAACGGGGTTGAAGGATTCATAGCGTTTGCTAGTAATCAGTCATTTGCTCAGCCTAATAGAGGTAAGTTTTACTTTCTTTGTATGAGTTGTCAAAATGAAAAAGTTCATATGGGGCATAGAATTTCGAACCATTTGTATAGTAGAGAATTTATGCCATGATATTTTATTTGGTACAAGCATGGAAAAGAACTAAATGTTGATTTAGGAATGAGTCATGGTAACACAAATCATAGAAGTACTGGAAATCAAGGAAAATTCTTTAGAGAAGGAGATAAATATGTAAATATGGTGAATGATGCATTTTGTGAAACCATGACTTCTGATAATATTTATGAAGAACATGGTTATCATGATGCCCCAGGACCAGACCCTGAGGCCAAAAAATTATACGACATGCTAGAAGCTGCGAAAACTCCTTTGTATGATGGTTGTCGCGAAGGTCACTCGCAGTTATCTTTAACTTCTCGCTTCATGACATTAAGGCGGTATTCAAAATGATTGAAATGTGTGTGGACCTTTGGGCCGAATTATTTGCGGTGTACTTACCAAAAGGAAATAAGGCAACTCGTTCATACTACGAGACAAAAAAGATGATGCTAAATCTAGGCCTCTCATTTCATACAATTGATGTGTGCATTGAAAATTGTATGATCTTCTGGAAGGAAGATGAAAAGTGGGATAAAAGCAAATTTTGCGGGGCACCAAGATATAAGCCTAGCGAGGGACGTACCAAAATACCATTAAGTCGTATGTGGTATTTACCTATTACTGACAGACTGAAGAGAATGTATCATAGCGACAAGACTGCAATGGCAATGAGATGACATGTTGAACACGAATCTGAGGAGGGAGAGATGTGTCATCCATCTGATGCAGCGGAGTGGAAATATTTCAAACAACTGCATTCACGATTTGTTGATGAAATGATGCGCACTAATCTCACCTTCACTAGAGAGTAAGTATACAATTAGACGATCGAAGGTTTACATTTATAAACCCTCAAACAAAACCACAAGTGCATGGTGCACCGAAGTAATATTTAAGGATCGAACCCAATGGACTAAAGATTGCGAACACTAAAGATGCGAGATACAAAATAATCTATAGCAAATATATTTGGGGTTTTAATGGTTTAAAAAATGATAAATGCAAGAAACCAAAATACAAGAAGATAAAAAAAAAGGTAAAAGCATTGAACCAAGGGCAATACCATCAAAAGAATGGATTAACAATCAAACAATGGTGCAAAAAGTTGGATGAAACACCATCCTAGAACACGGAACTCAATACAATGACTAATCCACTTTCGTGGCACTAACCACTTCATTTGATCATCTAATTATCATAAATATTTGTTTGTAATTAGATAATCAATGAACATTAACGAGTGAGTCCAATTAGTTCACTAAACACCCTAAACATCAATGGTTAATTGGCTAGGATATCTAAAGCTCACAAAAGGTTTGGTTCAAATATTTCCACAAACACCTTTCAGGTGTGAAGATGTCTAAGGTCTAGATTTTAAGTGATCAAGTCAAAACTAGCTTTAATCTCAACCTAAGTGAAGGATCTAATAATAATCAACCCTAATAATCATCATCCAACCATCAAAGCATTTTAATCTAGCATAACTCAAGGTCCAACAAAAGATAATGCATGGATCATGGGCAAAGGTAATTGACTAGAAATTATTAACAAGTAACTAGTGATGCTAGCAATCAAGTTCAATTTCAAGACATGGATCCCATATAGTAGACTAGTTCACTTTCATGAGGCTAATCCATTCACTAATCATCTAATTAAGCTAATTTTTCAATTGCAATTAAAATGATTAATGATCTTTAATGCATATGTCCAATAAGTCAACAAACCACCTTAATCATCAAGTGTTAATTGGCTAAGATATGGAAAGCATATTTAGAGTTGGTCTAGACATTTTCACAAACACATTTCGGGCATGAAAGTCCATGATCAAGTATTTGATTAGCAAAGTCAATCCTAGCTTTGGGCACTCTCTAAACATAGGAAATCACAAGATTCTAAACCTAAACATCATTAATCAATCATCAATCAACCTTAATCTAACCTAACTCATAATCCACAAGAAGACTAAGTCCTCAACATGATGAAGAACAAAGACAAAGACATAGACATAATGAAAATGCATAAATAAAGGATAAGAGATAAAGGGGTGAAGAAATCCATCACTAAGTGGCATGAAATGTGGACGATCTTGTCCAAAGTGTCAAGAGCATACTTTGGATCTAAAAACTCACTTAGAGAGAAGAAAACTTAGTGCATAAACATAAAAATAAAAGATAGAGTTGAAGAATTCTTCTCTAAAGTGGCATGAGATGTTGAAGATCATGTCCAAAATATCAAAAAAAGAGTTTGGATCTAATCCAACTCTAGAGAAGAGAAGACTTATGGTTTTTAATATTTCTAAAACTATATATAGGAGAGTTAAATATATCCGGGTCAAACCGGTTAAAACCCGGATATGCGTCTGCCATCGACCAGCTCCATCGACCAAAAGGAGAGTGTCCGGTCGATGGGGTGTGCACCACTGCTGCTGATGCAGTTTCCATCGACATGTGCCATCGACCAGTTCTAGGGTGTCTGGTCGATGCAGCCTGCACCAGGTGGATCTTTGGCTTTTCTTCCTTCTACTTGGTGATTCTTCTCCTCCATTGGTTCTTTCTTGCTCCTAGACTTCCATTGTACCTACCAAAGACTAAAAATGCAATGCAAATGCAATAATTGAAGCCTAAGACTCTAAGACACAATCTAAACTAAATGAACCTTAAAATGAAGAGAAAGATGTAAAATGCAAGTCTAATGTCTATTAAAACTAAGAAAAATGTATGCTAATGATGCTAAAATAAGAGTCCATCATGAAACACAGAACGTTTATCTTGGCTTGTGTACTGATGGGTTCAATCCATTTAGAATGTCTAAAAATCATTCTTTATGGCATGTGATTTTGACTCCTTATAACTTACCCCTAGATATGTGTATAAAGAGAGAGTATTTGTTTCTGACGATTTTGAATTCTGGGCCGAAACATCTACGGGCTAGTCTTGATATCTTTCTCTGACCACTCATTGGTGATTAAAGGAATTATGGTCTATTGGAGTCGAGGAATTTGATGTGTCCATGAATGAGAAGTTTAATCTAAAAGCAGTCCTTTTGTGGACGATTAACGACTTTCCATCATATGGGATGTTGTCATGATGGACTACACATGGGAGATTATCATGTCCCGTTTGCATGGACGAGACGAAGGCTTTTCAACTGCCAAATGGTAGGAAGTCATGTTGGGTTGACTGCCATAGGAGGTATCTTCCTCATCGTCATCCATTACGGAAGAATAAAAAACTTTTTAAAGGGAAAGCACCAAAACCATCTGATTGTGGGGGAAACGGTCATGAAGTCAAGAAAGACGGATATGGTAAGAGGCATCATGGCACAAAGAGAGCATATTTTGGAAACTGCCATACAGGACAGACCTTACATTATGACACAATCTTGATGTTATCCATATAGATAAAACAAATTTCGATAACATCATGTATACTTTGATGAACATCACCGACAAGAAAAAAGATACAATTAATTCAAGATTGGATATATCAAGATTATGTTCTCGAAAAGAAATGCACGTTGATGATCAAGGCAGAGCCCCATTTCCTATCTTCAGACTAACCCCACAATCGAAACAAAGCCTACTGTAATGTGTTAAATATGAGGTTAAATTTCCAAATGGATATGCATCAGACTTATCGCAATGTGCGGACATTGATGGAGGAAAGTTTTCAGGCATGAAGAGTCATGACTGTCACATTTTTATCGAGTGCCTACTTCCGTTTTTAACAGAACTCTTACCGTGGAATGTTCACCTCGTACTATCAGGTAATAATATCTATATACAAGCACATAATGATGATTACCAAATATCTTGTTATCACTAAATAAATATAGGATTGGAGGATTTTTTCGAGACTTATGTTCCAGATCATTGCAAGAAAGTCGAGTTCGAACTCTGAAGAATAACATTGTCATCATTTTTTCCAATCTGGAAAAGATCTTTCCACCTTCTTTTTTGATGTGATGGAGCACCTACATATACATCTTCCATATGAATCCGAATTAGTGGTCTTGTGCAATATATGTGGATGTATCCATTTGAAAAGTTTTTAAACATTTGAAAGGGAAGGCGAAAAACAAAAGACATGTGACATGATCGATTCTTCAATCGTAATTGAATGACGCAATATCGTATTTTGCAGAGCATTACTTTTCCCCATATATGCACAAAAACAAGGTAAACATAAGGTTTTTGTACATATATAATAATTTAACACAATTTATTAATATCTTTAACGGTTTTTTCACTGTAACTATTATCTTTGGCAGATCCACTAGATTCGATGAAGGTGAAGTCTCATGTGTATCATGTTTCTGGAGTACCATATATATTTACTCATGTGGGTTGTCCAAGTGGCAAAAGTAAGGAATATGGTTTTCAGAGAGAGATTATCAATGCGCACATGCATATGTTTTGCGTAACTGTAAATATTTTCGGCCATTAGAGAGGTACGGTGGACTATGTTAATTTAAATATTTCAAAGGTGTATAGTATATCTCGTGCTTAATAGGCTAACAAATTTTCATGTGTTTATAATTTGCACGAAGAAGAGATTCGATATTTATATCCAGAGCTATTATATGTTAAGGTATCGGCCAAAAGAGACGAAGATTTTCCTTCTTGGGTTAAAGCATATGTATGTCTTAAACTTTCGTGTAATTGTTATAATTTTGGTGTGTATTTTATATATTTATAGTTAACTAATTGCTTCAATTATCTTACTGCATGTGTTCAAATATTCAAGAAAAGCAAGCACTGATGAAGCATTTCCTATATGGGCTCAAGAGCTCGTGCAAAGGTCCCAAAAATAATGGGAAATCGTGGCCTATGTATTTCACAAGAGGTTATTTATTTCATAGGCGCGGATACAGAAAAAGAAGAAAAATAATGAACCACGGAATATGCTTTCGTGGACAAAATTATTCAGATGCATCTGATGAAGCTGGTTTTTATGAGAATCTAACAGATATCATACAACTTGAGTACCAAGGATTGGTGAACTTTAAGATCACTCTTTTTAAATGTCAATGGTATGATCCTACGATTAGTAAATAAACTCGACGAAGCGATGGGGGCGTTGTTGACCAACTCTCAACTGGAAAATAATCCTAAATATGAGCCATTTATTCTAGGTACGTTATTTCCCGTTCGTACCTTACATTTTTTTATAAATAGACTACTTAGTTATACTTTATATAATTGGACAAAAAATTTAAGTTCTCAGGCGGATCAAATTTGTTACATTCCGTATCCATCTACTAAAACATCGAGAGAGTTGTGGCTTAGAGTCATCAAAATAAATCTGAGGTCAAATATCGTGGGACAGTATAAAAATAAAGAACCGGTTCTTTTGCAACAAGAGAATGACGATGATGTGACTATGGTCAAATAAATCCCAGTAGATAATTTGGTTGACGAAACGAACCAAATTGAATATATCGATTTTGAGGTCGGAGACGCCGAACCGAATGATGAAGATGAAGAAGAAACGCAAGAATAATGTATTCACTTATGAACTTGAGTAGTTTGATTTAAATTAATATGTTTTAATGTCCGAAATTGCGACCGAAATACGATAATAGCACAACTTTTGCATGCCAAAAACGACTACCTATTCAAAATATATTTATTTATTTTTTAGAGAAAATAACGAATGAAACATATGAAACAATGGCGACCTTCCTTGAATAGCAAACTTATACCAAAATAGTTCAGGTTCGTTTGCAACTGAAATGCGACGATGGTATAAACTTACAACTGATATGCGACTACATTTAATTATATTTACCACTCAATTGCGACCCGTGATAAAATATGCAACGAATATGCGACTACTTTTTAAAATTTTCAACTTATATTCATATTTGTAACACTTCTAATATACTTTCTTAAATTCATGTATGGTTTTTTGCCTATGCAAAAGAATAAAATATATGTTACAGTTTTACAATTAATTTGTATAATCCTTTAAACCTATGTTATCTAAAATATTAGAAACCATTCCATATATTACAACAACACTTTCATATTATATCTTGAAAGTTATTATGAGTTGATAATAAATATGTTTAGTTCAACTATATCATACAAAGAAAGATACTTGTTGTAGCACAAATGTGTTAAAGATTAGGGAATATTTAAACAGATGTTCTTTTAGAGTTTAGAGTATAGGAAGCCATGACATTGCAAAGACAAAGTGACTATATTGCTGTTGTCGTTTTAACTGAGTCGTTATTATTGCAATGTCAAATCCACTACACACTATTCTTTACTTTTTTCAAAATTCTTGCAAAAAATTTCGAAAATTTCTTGCAAATGTTTAATAAAAATTTATTTACCGCGTAAAATTTTGTAGTCGTAATTTAGTAGCTTATTTTGCGACGATATTGTGACTAACCTTTCGGTATTTACCGCCTATAACCCTGAAATATATATATATACATTTTTTTTTTTTGGCATCAAACGGATAATCTATTACTCAAACTCGAGGTGGTGGGTGGAGCCACACCGGAATAGAACATCCAACAAAGTTAACATTTAAAGTACTCGACCTAGCTAGACGGGCTAGAAGATCTGCATCTACGGTGATCGCCCTGGGGAAGTGAGCGATAGAAAAATGTTGAAAAATCTGCTTCAAACGCATCAACTCTTTCAGCTCTATGGAGAAGCTCGGCCAGTCTTCTAGGTTTGTAATCATCTTGATAACCTCTTGACATTCGGGGCCAAAAGATGGTTTTTCATCCTGGTATTGCCACCTCTCCATCGCCTATATAAGGGCCTCTAGCTCTGCGTGCATGGATGTGGGAGTCGAAACTCGCACAACTAAATTTGGTAAGGGAAAATTATGGATTCGACAAACTCCTATGTAAAGAAACCAAGAACAGAGATCCAAAGATGGAGATTTTATTATCTTAGCTGTTTTGAAAGCTGTTTGTAAAGTAATAAGTGTTTTGCTAGGTCAATTTTCGGATCCCCTTTTGCGAAGGGGTACATGTTTATCTATACAATAATAAGTCGGCTAGGCTTTTTCCTAAAGGATAAAGGAAAACTTCCTTATTCTTTGGGATTTCTTCTCTGGTTCGGATGTGGACTATTTTCTTTGACTCGCTATCTTGGCCCACCAAACTCTTGTAGCTCGTTGCTTCGGCCCAACAAGATATTGGGCTGGTTGCTTTACTGGGTCATCGGTGAGCTGGCTCGTCGCTTGTCTCACCTGCTTCTCCCATTGTCGAGCCAAGGAGTTGACTTGTCGTCTGCTTCTCCCAATGCCGAGCCAGAAAGTTGGTTTGCCAACATGTTGGCTCGTCATTGGTTTGCCAGCATGTTATCTCGTCATCGTATGTTGGTTCGCCAACATGTTGGCTCGTCACCGTTTGTTGGTTTGCCAACATGTTGGCTCGTTACCGTTTATTGGTTTGCCAACATGTTGGCTCGTCACCGTTTGTTGGTTTGCCAACATGTTGGCTCGTTATCGCTTCTCCTTGCTTCCGAGCCAAGTGTTGACTCGTCACTCACTTCTTCATGCCTAGCCAAACGTTGGCTCGTCGCCTAGCCAAACATTGGCTCGTCACTCACTTCTTCATGCCTAGCCAAACGTTGGCTCGCCACTCCTTCTTCCTGATGCCTAGCCAAAAGTTGTCTTGTCGCCTAGCCAAACGTTGGCTCGTCGCTCACTTCTTCATGCCTAGCCAAATGTTGGCTCGTCGCCTAGCCAAACGTTGGCTCGTCACTCACTTCTTCATGCCTAGCCAAACGTTGGCTCGCCACTTCTCCTTCTTGCTGCCGAGCCAAGTTTATGGCTTGTCACCTAACCATAAACATGTGCTTCTTTGGCTAGGCTTCCCATTTGGCTAGTCCCACATCTACACTTAGCATTTCTGGCAGTTGATCTCGATGGGGTGAAAACTGACCCCAACAGTTAGTCCCCCAGCTCGGAAGTATTATTGATAATAGTAACGAGGTGAGGAGTCAAGATCGAGATCAACGTTCTTTGGGTTACCGAGCCAAACTGATAGCATTACCGAGCCATACTAGCATGTCATGTCTCCGAGCTATCTTTTTCTGCGATATGCTACCGAGCTGTTTTGGCTGATGTCACTTCGGGCTGTCATGTTGCCGAGCCATCCTTTCTGCGATATGCTGCCGAGCTGTGATGTCGCTGAGCCAACACTGGCATGTTATGTCGCCGAGCCAAATTGGCATGTCGTGTTGTCGTGCTGTTTGGCGAGATGTTGTGCCGAGATTATCATGATGAGGCGACGCGCACCAAAACTGTCTTGTTGCTATGTGTCCAAGTACCAGTGTGCTATGAAGCGTTTTATACTAGGTTTTAAGATGCTAAAGACTATCGTGCTAGGGAGCGAACGATATACGTTTAGTACTATGTTTTGAGATGTTGAAGACGAGCGTGTTAAGAAACGTATGATTGCTGGGTTTAGACCAAACATATTTATGTATCTCAAACTAGACGATATACGTCTAGTACTATGTTTTTGAGATATTGCGACCAGCGATCGGTTGCTGGGTTTTGAGCGCTTTGTCAGTTTTAGGGCTTGCGGTGTTCCGACTTACATTCCCATTTTTGACGATGAAACATGTTTAAAATCTCATACTAACTTGTGGGTTTAGTATTATGCTTCTGAGATGTCGATGACCAGTGTACCAAGAGGTGTTTACTGGGTTTAAGAGTTTACTTCGAGTTTTAAGACTTGCGAGTTTTCGACTTACGGGTCCCTCTCGAAGATAAACTTATAAGAATATCGTTCAGGATATACCTTTCGGATATTAGACCAGGATATACCCAGTCTGAATTTATATAGCGCGCTTTTATACCCATGAGAGGGTGTTGAGAACCCTATTCCATATAGAAATAGTGGTTAAAATCCATAAAGGATGCAGCAGCTCATCTATTGTGGCCAGCAACAGACGAGGTGGTAGAGTATCCGTGAAGGATGTAAAGTTGTGACTTGCGTAGGTCGAGTGACATGAGTTTGTGTTTGAAAAAGTGTGAAGTTATTCTTTTTTAGAAGTGTAATGCGAGATATGGGAGTATACATGTATACGTACCCAATCCCCCCCCCCTTTTTTTTAGGAGGGGGACAGCTAAACCCATCCGAAGACGAGCTGCCTACGTACCCTTTACAGGGATCAAGCCGTCTCGTAGTTTGTGCGAAGTATCTCAGTGATAGTATTTCTTTAAGTGAATTGCGTTCCAAGATCTTGGTACTGGAATACTGGCCATGTTAGCGAGGTCGTACACTCCTGGGTGAATTGAAGTTGGCTAGTTCGTTCTCAGGTTCCCGATTCACCTTGACTTTCTTCTGCTTCGTCTTCGTGTTAAGTTCTGCTACAGGATTCCTAAGTTTATGCTCGGCGATAACACAAATTCGGGACTCTTTCTGGTTTCCACGAATGGTTTTGATTCCGTTCGACGTCGGGAACTTTATGCATAGGTGGTATGTTGATGGGACAGCTCTCATAGAATTTATCCAAGGGGTTTCCATGATTACCTTGTATATCGCAGGATGGTTTGCCACCAAAAATTCTACGATTTTTGTTACTCCTTCGGCTCGGACGGGTAGTCTGATCGTTCCGAGGGTCATTGTTGTTTCTCCTGAAAATCCGGTTAGTGGCTTCGGCGTTGCTGTAACTTCGGATAGACTGATCTCCATACGCCTTAATGTTTCTCGAAAAATAACATCGACAGAACTTCCTGTATCTATCAACACTCTAGCAACGTCGTGGTCTCCTACGATTAACTCGATAACAAGTGGATCGTTATGAGGCTGGTCAATGCCAACAGTTTCATTTTGCTCGAATGAAATCACGTCATTTGGTAAATTGGCGGGCGCCGACCAGTTGGTGCTAACATCTGCCTTGCGCTGGAAAGACTTGATTGCAGATACCGTATCCATGCAGTATTGGGATCCTCCCATTATCATGTTAATTCTTCTTCGAGAATCCTGATGTGCTTCCTCGTCGGTTTGCCTCCCTCTCTTAGCCGCATCTCTAGTTCGGATGGTCTGATCAGGCTGGTCTTTTTCGTCTTCTCGTTCAAAATCGTTAAGGCTGATAGTGTTGCCAAGCTCTCCTACTGTTAGTTTTGCCATAAGTTTTGCACCAAGACTTCGACAATTAGTGGTTGAGTGTCCGTAGTAACGATGGTATTCACAGTAGGCCTTCTCGTCATAAGTGTTAGAGTTTCTTGCCCATGTGTTCCAAGGGACTGTCTGACGACCGGCACCTACTTGATAGTTATGGGTGCCTCCAAAACTGGGTTCTTCGTGATGTTCGTATCCGGTTCCTTGATTATTTTTCCTGTAATGCGGCGGGTTCGGAGCTTGAGAGGAGCGGCTCATCGTTTTAGCTACTCCGTATTTCAGAGACAACACATTCATCTCTTCTTCGTTGACTATGAAATCTGAGGCTCGGTGCAGCGCGTCTTGGATTGATAGTGGCGCATTCAGAGCGATCTCTTTTTGAAACTCTGATTCGTACCACAACGACCTTTTCATTGCGAGCACAGCGGCCTTGTCGCTTACGCCCTCGACCTTTGACATCACTGCTTTGAATCTTCCCATGAAACTGCGTAGTGTCTATGTAGGCCCTTGAGTTGATGTCCAGAGATCGGCATCAGAGGCTTCTCGATCCATAAACATGGAGTAATATTTCAGGAAGGCAGTGGACAGCTGCTGGAAATCGTCAATGGAGTTTCGCTCAAGTCTGGAAAACCATTGGAGGGCTGCGCCTTTTAGATGCTCCACAAATAGAAGACAGAAACAGGCGTCTCTTTCCTTTTCCCTAAAGTTGGCTCGTCCCATTGATATGATGAACGCCGTTATGTGCTCCTTTGGGTCGGTAGTCCCTTAGTAAACTGGAGCTTTGATCTTTCATCGGTCGGAAATCCTTGCCTTGGTAATCCTAGCTGTAAACGGAGTGTTGTGTGCTTCTTCTAGTACGCGATCAATCTCCGGGACTTTACGGGTTGCCTTTTGAACCTGGGATCGGACAACTTTCATCTCAATAGCGGCACGATCCAAAGAGGCTCGGATTTCATCCAGCTCTTCTCTCTGGGCTCGGCTCGTCGTTCTTGGTTCATCAGCGTACTGCACCTGTTGGACCCAGAGGAGATTTTCTTCTTCCTCTGCCAAATTCCTGGCTCGGTTTAGGTTAGTATCACCTTTGCTGGCTCGGGCTCCCGTTATTGCTGGTGCGAATCCCTCGTCAGCAAGATTTTCTGCGTTGTGGTTTCCTTCTTCGTCAAGAATGATTGCTGCAGCCGATCCAACATCGGTGCGTAGGTTATATCTATCACTGGTTCCTCTTGCTCCTCGGATCAGCCGAGGTGGCTCGGTGATATTCGATCTTGTCACCGCGGGTGTTTGCTCGTTGGTTGGATGTGGCGGTGGTAATCCTCCCAAAGTCCTTGGTGCGTCGTGTGGTGTTGAAAAATCAAGGGATGTTGGATTTAAGCCGAGCCGTCTGGTTATTCCACTAATAGGTTGGTTCGTAGTCGAACCAATTCCTCCGGATCGTATGTTTCTGGCTCGGCTCTCCATTGCCAGTGTCTCAATTTTCTCCGTCAGCGAGCTATTCAGCTTGTCCTGCTCCTCGGCCTTCTTCAGCAACGTGGTCATCATGTTTTTCAACTCTGTCAGCGTTTCAGACGTTCCTTCCGTGTTTGCTGGCGGCGGATTGATTCTCGTTCCAGGAAGATCGACGCCAGTGTTGCTTGCATCATCGCCGCTTCGATCTCCGTTGGTAGTCATCGTTTTAGATCTCGTATTCGGTGGTTCTTAGGTGTCAGAAAGTTTGAGACTAACCACAGACAGCGCCAAATTGTGGGAGTCGAAACTCGCACAACTAAATTTGGTGAGAGAAATTTAGGGATTCGACAAACTTCTATGTAAAAAAACCAAGAACAGAGATCCAAAGATGGAGATTTTATTATCTTAGCTGTTTTGAAAGCTGTTTGTAAAGTAATAAGTGTTTTGCTAGGTCAATTTTCGGATCCTCTTTTGCGAAGGGGTACATGTTTATCTATACAATAATAAGTCGGCTAGGCTTTTTCCTAAAGGATAAAGGAAAACTTCCTTATTCTTTGGGATTTCTTCTCTGGTTCGGATGTGGACTATTTTCTTTGACTCGCTATCTTGGCCCACCAAACTCTTGTAGCTCGTTGCTTCGGCCCAACAAGATATTGGGCTGGTTGCTTTACTGGGTCATCGGTGAGCTGGCTCGTCGCTTGTCTCACCTGCTTCTCCCATTGTCGAGCCAGGGAGTTGACTTGTCGTCTGCTTCTCCCAATGCCGAGCCAGAAAGTTGGTTTGCCAACATGTTGGCTCGTCATTGGTTTGCCAGCATGTTATCTCGTCATCGTATGTTGGTTCGCCAACATGTTGGCTCGTCACCATTTGTTGGTTTGCCAACATGTTGGCTCGTTACCGTTTATTGGTTTTCCAACATGTTGGCTCGTCACCGTTTGTTGGTTTGCCAACATGTTCGCTCGTCATCGCTTCTCCTTGCTTCTGAGCCAAATATTGGCTCGTCACTCACTTCTTCATGCCTAACCAAATGTTGGCTCGTCGTCTAGCCAAACGTTGGCTCGTCACTCACTTCTTCATGCCTAGCCAAACGTTGGCTCGCCACTCATTCTTCATGATGCCTAGCCAAAAGTTGGCTTGTCGCCTAGCCAAACGTTGGCTCGTCACTCACTTCTTCATGCCTAGCCAAACGTTGGCTCGCCACTTCTCCGTCCTGCTACCGAGCCAAGTTTATGGCTTGTCACCTAACCAGAAACATGTGCTTCTTTGGCTAGGTTTCCCATTTGGCTAGTCCCACATCTACACTTAGCATTTCTGGTAGTTGATCTGGATGGGTGAAAACTGATCCCAACAATGGAGGAAACTCTACGAACTTGTCTTTTAGGGTCCCGGAGCATTATTACCTCGTTCGATCCATACATGCACCATCCTAAGCCATTGAATTTATCCGTAGGGGGACCAAGACCCGTCTACCAGGCAGACGTTCCTCAACACTAGTGTCTAAGTCCTTGTCAATCCCCCCATATGAGGTGTATCGGTCGGCGGGTTGTTTGCTGCAATCCATGCAGAACACTCGGCTTTAGCATGGCGGACAATGTCCGGGGGATCACGGGAGATCCCTTTGAAGAGTTTTTCGTTTCTTTCTTTCCAGATGAACCAAATTATCCACGGGTATGGATCATGCTCTCTCCCTTGTTTTCCCACGGTGCCTTCATTTGTTGCAACCAATATTTTTGTCCGAGAATAAATTTTTTTCGTACAATGCCACTAATTAGCAACTGCTAATTAATGAAAGCGACGATTTATCGACTTTTGGTAGTCTTTAATTGTTTTACAATACTTCACTGATTCACTTCTTCCCTCTTATAAGTTTTGTGTTCTTCCGTCCCCTCTCAAAATAACCTAACCGAAGCAAAATTTCTTTCAATTTGTAGTCTAAACCCTAATTACTCTCAATGCCAACAAGAAGAAAATTATTGAGAGGTCATGGCGGAGGACTTTTGTCATCGTTAGAAAATAGATTATCGTTGGCATCATCTACACCGTCAGTCTCCAATTCTGACAACTCTGTCAACCTTAGGCCTCTTCCCGCACAATACACATTCACACAGCACGCCATAACCGAAACTCAACCAACACCGTCTCAACCTCCACCACCGTTGCATGTCCCAAATCAACCTCCTCCACCGTCGTAGCAACTTCTGACTTGCAATCAGCCACCACAGAATGAGCAAGCGGAGCATCAGCCTCCGCCTAATGACCAAGAAGATCAAATCCCGTTGGAAGCGTTACTGACGATGATCGTGAGATCTATTTGAAGAAGTTATCTCCGAACATCGGAGATGGAATTTGTTAATCCGGTTTTTGTCCTAGCAATTCCTAAAGTTCAATTATATTTGTTCAAAATTATAAACAACTAATGCACATGTTCATATTTGTAGGTTTGATCGAGATGAGAAGCTTTTAGTTAAAAAGATTGCAAAGATTTTGCAAGACAAATATGATGGACCTTTTACAGCTGGTCGGTTACGCCTACAGATGTATAAAATTGTTATTTCATAGCATTAGCGGTACATTTCATATCTTTGTTCTTTAGATTGTGTTATTTGTTACTCAGATTTCTGTCTGGTGGTATGTGATTAACAAGGTCTCATGTGGTTTGTTTTAGATTCAATTTTGGTGTTGTTTCATGCTCACGTTTGTGTTTTCTTTGGCTTTGTATTTGGTTTGGCTCTCATTCAGTTTCGATTAGTTTGTATTTATTAGAGTCTTATTTATTTGATGCTTGAATCAAAAAAATAGTTCTCCAACGATGCTCAGTTTTAACTTGAATCTTCTCTTCGAAACATGTTTTCTTTCATTTCGTTTTGGTTTGTTTCGGTCTCAGGTTTAAGCTTATTTTGTTTGATGCTTAGATTTTTGGATAGTTCTTCTCAGGTTCTTACATCTGTTTCATGTTCAGGTTGTGTTTACAATCAATAATTGTTTGGATTGACTGTTACAATCACAAATGAGTTGTTTCAGTTTGGTGTCTGATTCTATCTTCTCTATGACATGGCAATGCATTTATACATTTCGTCTGTCTGATTTGATATATTTTCACATGTTTGTAGCATCAATTTATGTGGAATCATATGATCACACCTTTAGTGCGATACGAGTTTGATGCTATTGCTCAAAGGCGGCTAAGAGGGATGGATCAATAGTACATTGTGGACACAAATGGACGAATAATGGGAGACTGATGACGCCAAGGTGAGGAGCAGCAAGGCATCAAACGCTCGGAACTCTCCTCGTGATGGACTAGGTATACACATATATGTGGCTAGACCTAACTCTTACATGCAAATTCAGCGACAAATGGTTAGTACAATACCAAGTTTGTACTTCTTATTACTTGGCAGTTCTCTTTACATTGGCCTTTTCATTCTGTTATGTGTTTGATGATGTCTTTCTTTATTGTAGGAGATAGAACTTGGCAGACCAGTCTCCATTGGAGAGATTTTCATGAGAACGCATATAAGAAAAGACAGGACTTATGTTGATGGAAAGGCGAGGCAGATTGGAGAGACTTACGCGCATAACTTACAAGCAAAGCTGTCTCAGGTCGAGGTCAATCCTTCGATGACCTCAGATGGTACTTCTTAGGCTCCACAACTCACCCCAGATGAGATGAACCAAATATTCATCGACTCAATCATTGAAGATAACCAAAGACGTCCCTATGGACTTGGAAGACTTTCCCGTATCACGAAAAGGGAAACGAGCAAACCAGTTGGACAAGCAGCTCGTCGACAATCACTGCATTGCAAGAACAACTAGAGGCAGCTCAACGGAAGATTGAAGAACAAGCTCCAGAAAACATACGACGTGATGCCGAGCTAGCTTGCCGAGATGCCGAGAATCGAGTGAACACAAGCCGGATGGAAATGGTCGTCACATATCTTAAGGAAAGAGATCCGGGTTTAGCAGCATGGATGGCCTCGCAAACGCCTCAACCTTCACCAACAATGGAAACTGCCGAACCATAATTCTCTAACATATCTTCTTAGTAGATCATAGAAATTCTTGTATTTTGGTTAATGGAACTACAACTTTTGTTAATTTTATTTCACCTTTTGTTGTATTTTTTAATGGTTTAAAACATAATTAATATAATTATTATATAAAGTAAATTTTATATTTTATATTTATAAATTATAAATTTATTAATCATTTTTTTAAATCTATTTATTTATAAAAAAAATTATACTTATTTATTATCCTAAGGTAGTTGCAATTCAGTTGCAAAAATATTTCCACCATTTTACGACGATAGCCATAAATATAGTCTCTAATTAGTTGCAAATAACTGCAATAAATATGCACCTATCCTTTGTGTCTGTTTTTAAATTAAGACCGTTGCAATAATTTACGAATATATTGTAATCCAAATAAAGACTGAACACAAACTCCCAATGTTATCGCAGATATATAGCGACCACATACCCACTATAATTTCACACGAAATAGCGAATTTAGCGACGAAGAAATTATTGTCGTCACAAAATAGTATTAAATACTTGAAATTGCGACCGATTTGCCATTTAAGTGGCAGTGGCAAAACCCTTATTTTCTTCTAGTATTTGTATAAGTTAGTCAATTATCAATATAGTTCTAGAGTTTAGATTTGGTTATTGAAATGCATAATTCAATCTTTCTATCTAGATAATTATTTTCGTCTATTTCAATTTTCAGTATTCTAAATTTTAGAACCATATCGATATATAATTGACTAACTCATACTTTTGTTTTATAAATATACACAATATATAGTATCATTTATCACAAACTGTTTTGAAAATCAAATTTCACTAAGTTTTATTTAAAAAAAATGTTGAACCTGCACACAACGCGAGGTAAATTCTAGTCATACTTAGGGCATCTCAAATGGTAAAAATTCCATAGAGTTTCTCATCAATATAATATTAATATTTTTAATATATTTTAGTTTGAAAATTTTATTTTAATTCTTCACCTCTATTGGTAAAAAACTTAATGGATCACTCACTAATATAATATTAATATAAATAATATATTTTAAAAGTATTTTATTAATATTTTGAAAACCATTTCATTAATATTTTTTAAAACATATCCAATTACATTTTAAATATATTTGATTACAACAATTAGTTATCATGTAAATCTCTTCCCTTATCCAAGAAAAGGTATTTCTAGTTTGCATGGATTTTTAAACTTACAAAAAAACATAGCATATATATTTAATTACAAAATATAATTTCAAATTTTAAATCTCAATATTTAATTACAAATTTTTGTCATATATAGTTTTCTAATATATTAATATAATTATATTAACTAAAATATTATTAATTTTATATTATTGTATTAAATTTAATTAATATCAAGTAAAAAATAATATTAATATATAATTTAAAATCATGCATAATAAAATTTGATAAATAGATAATTTTATGTTATGATTTATAAAAAAATAAAAAATAATAACATAAAAATTATTTAATTATTATTTTAAACTATTGGATATTTGTATTATCACTCAAAAAACTGAACCAATGATTAGATGCTCTTACACACGTTATATATAGAGAAAGAAAAAATATTCACAACTTTTACAAAACGTATGTTTTTTTGCGGTAGAAAAAGTAATTAAAAAACAAAAAAATTGGGCTGTGAATTTTAGAAAGAAAAGCAAAGTTTAATTGTAGAATTTTTTTGAAAAAATGGTTCTGAGTTACATACGAAGGATGAGATAATATGTAGATAACCATCTCAAGTAGAGAAACGTGCTTTAAACTACACCAACTAATATACGAAACATACCGACATACACGAAGTATATGGAGTCATGTTGCAAAAATCTAATTGGGTTTATAGATCTTAAACAAAAATTTGGGGTCAAACTGTAATTATTTTCTTAAAAAATAATAATTTAAAAAAAATCCAAAAATAGAAAAATATTCAAAAAATTCAACAATTTAAGAAAAAATAATAACTAAATTTTAGATAATAATTAAATTAAAAATTTAAGAAAAAAATAATAATTAAATTTTAGATAATATTTAAAAAATAATTAAATTCAAAAATTTAAGAAAAAATAATAATTAAAACTTCTCACTCTCTTCTAAATGAAAAAATCAAAATATAAATTTGTTATTTTGGAAAATGCTAATATACCATTACGAAAAGACATTAATACACACGTTCATATAGTGTTTACGTATTTTGAACAATGCTAAAACTAAAACTATAATTTAAATCAAGTTTTTTTGAAGTTTTATCGCAAGTTCCTTCTCATTAAACAATAAACATTTTTTTAACCTTTTGTTTTATATATTTTCTAACAAATTAAATTGGTTTTAAAATATATAATTTTGGAACCTTATATACCTTACTAAAACAAAAGGTATCCAAATCCAATTGTAAACTAAAGATTAAAATTTCAATAATTGGTGCATTTAATAGTATAGTCAGAGCGATTAAAGAGAAACCGTCAAAAAGGTTGAAAAATGAAACACTTGAACCCAACAAAAAATTCATAGAATATAACCATCTACTTCTTTTAACTATGATTACTATCACATATTTTAATTTTTGTTTATATGGATTGATTTTTGCTGATTTTAGTAGAAACACTACGCACGGTTCCAAAAATTACGTAAACAATATGTGAACATGAGCATTAATGTCTTTTCGACTTTTCGTAATGGTACATTATCACTGTTCAAAATAACAAATTTATATTTTGATTTTTTTATTAATGTGTATAAAATGTTTTAAAAGATCAATTAAAAAAAGAATTGATTTTTTTCTAAAAGATCACTTGTTAATTTGATTATTATTTTTTAACTGTTATTTTTTTAAAAAAATTTTGAATTTAATTATTATTTTGATTTTTTATCTAAAATTTAATTATTATTTTTTCTTAAATTTTTGGATATTTTTCGACTTTTCAATTTTTTATTATTTTTTAAATATTACTTTTTAAGAAAATAATTACAGTTTAACTCCAAATTTTTTTTAAGCTCTATAAAACTCAATTAGATGTTCGCAACATGACTGCATATATTTCGTGTATGTCGGTATGTTTTACATATTAGTTGGTGTAATTTAAAGCACGTTTCTATATTTGAAATGGTTATCTACATATTATCCCATCATTCGTATAGTTGAAAACTATTTTTCCAATGTTTTTAGTTGTCTACAGCCTCTACATCACTAAACAATCAGCCCCTCAATGTTATAAGTACATGGAAGTGGATGTCAAAATAAGAAGACTCTATTTTGGGTACGACAGTAAACTATTTTTTTAACGTTTTACAAATTTAAAAATACATGTTACGAATTTAAAAATACATTTTACAAATTTAAAAATACATATCGTTCTACCTCTAATTTATACGTACATACATAACTACGCATACTACACGTAGACATGGACACATGCATGTAGAGAAGTACGTTACAATTAATGTTTTTTTTTGTTTTACGTTACAATTAATGTTTAGAAACAAATAAGGAAAAAATAAATGAGGAAAGTAAGGCAAAGACAAAATGAAGAAGAAGTTGTCCTTTTCTTCAGATAAACACAGAGAATCAGTTTCTCGTGAAACCAATTTAATAAGCCTCTCGTGACTGACCACTTCTTCTTCTTCTTCTTCCTCCATTTCTCTTGATCATCTGTCATTTTCAATCTTCATTTTGTTGACCCAATCCCTCCTCTTAACTTTATCACATTTTCCTTATGCTCCAAATTTTAATATGCATATTTGCAATTCAAACTAACTTTAATTACACTTGTGCCAAGTTGATGAGTAGTAATACTTGATGATAGTCTACTCCTCATCCCGTTGACTCCATTTTTATTTTAGTAACCAACCCATCTAATATTTTTTTTCACAAAATTTGGCCCTTCAAATACTTATTATCTAGAGGCTCCAAACCCATGTTTAGCCTGTTTCTATCTAGAACCGGCTATATATATATACAAAGTTTTTTTTTTTTTTGCTAAGAATGTAAATATTATTTAGAAAAATGAACGTTCAGGGATTACAAATTGTTAACTAAAATAAATTGTGAAACCTAAGGTTTTGATCACATGGCAAAAAGAATAAAAAATATGGAATCAATCAACAATCGAATTTGCTCAAAACGGGTAGTTGCGAGACAACCCACGTCGAGTAAATAGCGATAAAATCTGAAAACTCGATGGATACAGTGAAACTGGAAGACTTAGTTGGGCAACATCTTGATAGATCATGAAACGCTTCTAAGACAAACGGAAGCTCTTTCATCCGGTAACCCGTGACTTAGTCTTCAACACGGGAGGCTACAAACCCATGGAACCAACACAAGACGGGACTACGCTAGTCGAAAAACTTTGAATCACTCTCAACCTCTACGAATATCTTCCGATAGCCCGAGTCTTGGTCTTCAACACGGGAGGCAACCATGGAACCAACACAAGAAGGGACTACGCTAGTCGAAATCACTCTCAACCAGTACGAAGATTCATCACAATAGTTGAAAGGAAATATCAAAACCAATCAACCTTACTATCTCCTCTCATAGCCAAATCAACGACCCACATCCAATCCCGAGAAAATCACAACCAAACCTCACTGTGAATTCAAAGCTCAACAAGCGAGATAACAGGCAACGCTACCCTAACCAACTCACGCCTAAGACAGAGCAGAGACCATCAAAAGAGACTAAGAAACAGAGACCATACCGGAGGAAGAGACATAGCTTTTGCCGCTTTTCCATCGAGACAAAATCCATACTTAGAATCGATCAAATGGGCCACCTTGCTTTCACCGAAGGTAAATCCCCGAATACCACCACCCTAATCGACGACAAAGATTGAAACAAACCAAACCCTCACAGATCTACTAAAGCCGCAGACGAGACCCCATCCTCGAGGGCCTCCAGATCTATTGTCGTAGCTAATCTTTCAGGCTAGAAGGACCGACGATCACTGACGCGAAAACGGGCGGATGGTGGTGAACAGATCTGGATTTGTCGTGATTCCGGATTAAAAAACCGACGATAACGAAATCGAAGTCCATGTGATGAAATCTTCCTAGAACCAGCACTTGAGAGATGAGATTGGGATAGGCCTTGCTGAAATGAATCCAGAGAACTCACTGACAAGGGTTGTGGACTGAATGGTCACACAAAGGTTGCAGAATAGCTTTTGATTCACCTCTTTGAATTCTTCTGATATTACACACCAAAGAACTCAAAGGATTTTGCTGGATATTACACACCAACAAGATGATCTAATCTTAGAGAGGTTTTTTTGATTAAAAATTAGTTAAATCCGAAAATGAGAAGTACAGGAGGTTTAAGAAGAGTCAAACAAGACTTGCATGAAGAGCAAACATTAAATGACCTAGAAAATAAACAAAACACTTAAGATAAGTTTGAATTCGAAATTGGACTCCCATGCACACTTCTGACCGAATTTCTTCATGTTGGGCTTGAGGAAAAATCAACTAATGGGTCAATAACAATGTGAACCAATTGCCTTATTAAAAATCTTTCCAAGAAAATCCATTGGGACAAAATTTGGACAAGATAAAAAGAGCACAATTGATTCACATACCAAATTAGTGATTTCTTTGGGCCTGAATCAAAACCAATGTGGTTTGATTTGTCTCTGAATGATATGTGGCTTGGATTTGACTAAGTAGTCCTCCACTGGCTTCTTTGAGCTTCTTAACCTTATCTCTGGTCATGGGACCAACTGGTGCAAGCAAAGCGTTCTCTGCTTCAAGCTCCTCAGCTACAAGCTTAGTTTCTTCAGGTTCACTCTCTGGTTCATGCTCGGGTTCAAGCTCCAATTTCTTAGTGTTGTCAAAGATCATATCATCCCCTCCTTCTTGAAAAGGATTTGACCTCAAATCCAATTCATCTGCAATAAAAGGCACCAAGTCAGAAATATTAAAGCTAAAACTCACATTATACTTACTTTGTAGATCAAGCTGATAAGCATTGTCACTGATCCTTTTTGTTATTTTGAATGGACCATCAATCCTTGGCATCAGTTTAGACTTCCTCTCAGTTGGGAATCGTTCTTCCTTAAGTGTACCCAAACTTGATCTCCAACATCAAAGACCACCTTACGCCTGTTCTTGTTGGCGTTTTTAGCATACATTTTGGTTTTCTCCTCTATGTTTCTCCGAGCTTTCTCATGGATCTGTTGAACCAGTTCAGCCTTCTTTTTCCCATCAATGCTAGTTCTTTCACTCAAAGGCAAAGGGATTAGATCTAGGCCTGTCAAGCGGGTCGGATCCGCCCCGCCTGACCCGCCGCGCCGCGGGTTCGGGTTAAATTTATCCGCAGAAAAAAAACCCGCTTGGCCCGCAAGTAATAAACTGAATACCCGCACCCGCCCCGCACAAATCAAGCGGGTCAGGCGGGTGACCCGCTTCATGGGGAACAAAAATTAAAACCTGCTTAAAACATTGATTTAGACTGAAAATACAAGTAGTTTTGTGGATCAAAGTTTCATACAACAAATCACAAGTCAAAACATATGCAATTGTGGCTTCAATAGGCTTTCTTTTAAGTTTTTTTGTCTCTCGGCTTCTTTTTCCAGTTTTTGGTGGAGCATCTCATCTCACCTGAGAATATACAAGTTATTTAATCATTCAAAACTGAATAGACCAACAAGCATAAGCACTAAGTATTCCTAAAAATTGTAGTAAGCATACCTTACGAAGTTGAAGCAAAAGACTCCAATGAAGGCAAATTATCATTTTCACCATGGGATTCACCAATCTCTGATTCTGTCCAGCAAAGCAGTGAAGTTAGTACCACTCTACTAACTATTAAATCATAACTAAAATATCACAATGATGTACCATTGTCATATGCTTCGAAACCTCGAAGCCAATTACGAGCACATATCAAGGCTTGAACATTTTGTGGGAGAAGACAACTTCTATACTTGTTTAAGACCCGTGATCCAATGCTAAAGGAGGATTCAGATGCTACCGTTGTGATAGGAATGCTAAGAAGATCACAAGCCATCCTAGATAGCTCCCCGAACCGATGAGAGTTGTCTTTCCAATAATCCAAGACATTTAAACTTGCAAACATCTTCATGTCTACTGGTGGTTCTTCCAAGTACATATCCAATTCAGATTTCCCACTAGCACTAACATTCATTTTGCGAAAGTTGTGAAAATCCTGCATCAATGCAAACGGTATAATGAGTAAGATGATTTTAGCAAAAAATAAATAACTATGGATAATTACATAGACTTACATCATAATTGATGCCACCTTTCCCATGCGTTTGAAAACCAGCAACTCCAGCCACTGATTCTTGCAGGTTTTCCCCGGATGATGGAAAACTTTGGGTAGCTGCTGGCTTGGAATAAGCTTTAAAAAGCAGATTCAGTTTTGACAGCACATGTTCCACCTTTTGTTTACATGAACTTTCATCCAAATTTGTGAAACAATACTCTAGTAGTGATAACTTAAACCTAGGATCACAAACAGCCGCCATTGCAAGAATCTCACTATAGTCATGCCAATACTTATCAAATTGGCCTTTCATTGCCTCCACCATCTCAACAATAACTTTTTCTTCACTACTCGCATGTACTTTCAGCCAATGCTCAATCTTGTACACTTGCATAAAATATAAGTTTGAGGTGGGATAAGTTGAACCTGAAATCAGGTTGGTTATCTCATCAAAAGGCTGCAGCAGGTCACATATTTGTATCCCTAGTTTCCACTCGGTTATTGTGGGAAGAAACTTGTAGCTTCGATCAATGCCTTGGTAACTATCAAATGGAAAACGGTATTTGATTGCTCTATCAAGCATTTTAAACGTTGAGTTCCAACGAGTTGGCACATCCAATGCCAACCAAGCCCTAACATTAATCCCAGCCGAATGTACACAGCTTGCAAACAGTTTACCCCGAGCTTCTGAAGCTTGAACAAATTTGATACTATCTCTTATTTTTCCTAAAGCATCACCCATCACCTTTAACCCCTTTTGAACAATCAGATTTAGAATGTGGACAGAGCATCTTACATGGAAGAACTCTCCACCACACAGCAAATCGTTTTGTATTACTAACTGCTTCTTTAAAATGTTTTGCATGCTGTCATTATTACTAGCGTTATCGAGGGTCAAAGAGAAAACCTTTCTCTCAATCCCCCACTCTTTCCACACTTCTAATATCTTCATAGCTAGATCTATTCCAGTATGTGGAGGAGGCATAGTACAAAATGACAGAATCTTATTCCTTAACTTCCAATTTTTATCAATGTAATGGGCAGTCAAACAGATATAGCCCTCCACAGTTATAGCAGACCATAGATCAGATGTGAAGGAAATCTTTCCAGGAATTTCAGACAATTCTAGCTTTAACTTAGACCTTTAAATCTCATAAAACTTATGCACGTCTGCTGCAGCTGTATTTCTACTTATAAACTTCACATCGGCATTCAAATACTTCCAGATCAACCTAATTTTCGCGTATTCAACATAAGAGAAAGGGAGATCATGCTCAATTATGCACTTTGCTACCATTTCACGGAAAACACTTTGATCAAGTTTCCTAGCTTGTAATTTTCCATCTACACTAATCAACATAGCACCTACATCATTATCTCTAGGCCTTCTGTTGCACACTAGTGAATGACGGATATAATTAGAAGTACCTTGCTTGTGTGATTCATATGCGTAGTCTTTTGTGCAGTGATTACACTTTGCTCTGAGTTCAGAGACACCTTCACTATTGACCTTACTGATGACAGTGAAGTTATCCCACGCAGGTGAGTTCTTTTTCCTCTTGCTCTTACTAGCCTTAGACTCCTCCGCATTTGAATGTGGTAAAATTGACCCCTCGCTAGCAGCAGACTGATACTTTGGCAAATTCTCACCAACAGCTGGATTCTGCTTGTCGGATTCCATTTTCAGTCTCTGTTAACAACATAAAACATAAAACGAGTGATGATGGATGTGAAAAATCAGAGAGATATAAAAAAACTAGATGAGTGATGATGATGATGCACAAAAATATAGTGAGCAAATAACCTGAGAATTTGAACCTTCTGGTTACAAAACCAGAGAGTCGAAAGAGATAGAGAGTCGGGACAGAGAAAGAAAGTCGACAGAGAGAGAGAGTTGAGACAGAGAGAGATAGTCGAGACTGAGAGAGTTGGGAGAGGGAAACAGGGAGAGAGAGACTGAGAGAGTTGAGAGAGTCAAGACTGGGAGAGTTGAGACTTGAGAGAGGGAAACAAGGAGAGAGAGAGAGTCGAGATTGAGAGAGTTGAGAGAGGGAAAGAGAGAGAAAGAGAGAGAGAGTCGAGAGTGGAGATTCGAGACAGAGAGATGGATTTGATTTGCAGAGATGAAGAGGGACGATTTGCAGAGAGGGAGATCTAGGGTTTGAGTCGTTTGACAAAGCAATATTCAGTGTGAGAGATAGAGACAACGGCGTAAGGTTAGGTAAGACTTAAGAGTGATTGAATGAAGAAGTGAGATTAGGTTTTTCCTTATGTATAATGTATCAACAATCTAAATTGGGCCAACAATCTAAATTGGGCCTTCATTGAATTAATATCGGCCCAAAAATATAATCTGATCCATAGATTTATACGGAAAGATTATACGAAACTAATTTGACGTCGTCATACATTGCGGGTACCCGCATACCCGCTTCCTAAATTTTTATGACCCGCACCCGCCCCGCACAATACCAGTTCAACCCGCTTGACCCGCAATTTCGAATTTTTTTTTAATTTTGACGACCCGCACCCGCCCCGCGGCGGATCAAATGAGGCGGGGCCCGCGGGTAATGAACCAAATTGACAGCCTTAATTAGATCCAAAGGAGATATGGGATTGAACCCATCAATAATTTGAAAAGGAGAATACTTAAAAGCAGAATGCACAGCATGATTATATGCAAATTCAATATGAGGTAAACAATCTTCCCAAGTTCTTAAGTTCTTTTTGATTAATGCACGCAAGAGAGTCCCTAAGGTTCTATTAACCACTTCCGTTTAGCCGTCAGTTTGAGGATGACAGGTAGTAGAAAATAAATGCTTAGTCCCTAACTTAGACCAAAGAGTTTTCTAGAAGTAACTAAGAAACTTAGTGTCTCTATCAGAAACTATAGTCCTAGGCATTCCATGCAGGCGAACTATCTCTTTATAGAACAAGTTTGCTATGTGCAATGCATCGTCAGTTTTATTACATGCAATGAAATGTGCCATTTTAGAAAATCTATCAACCACAACAAAGATAGAATCCTTTCTAGTCCTAGTCCTAGGCAAACCAAGCACAAAATCCATAGAAATATTATTCCAAGGATGCATATGAATAGGTAAAGGAGTATACAAACCGTGGGGTTGAACCTTTGACTTACCTTGTTTACAAGTGACACATCTTCCACAGATTCTTTCAACATCTCTTCTCATGTGTGGCCAATGAAAATGATCTCTCATAACTTCCATTGTCTTAGCAATACCAAAATGACCCATTAGACCACCACCATGAGCTTCTCTAACAAACAAATCTCGAAGAGAGCAGTTAGGAATACACAAACGGTTTTCATAAAAGAGAAATCTATCTTTCCTATAGTAATGTCCTGAGGCAAATTTCTCACAAGCTTGATAGGTTTCTTGAAAATCAGGGTCAGTCTCATAGAGTTCTTTTATTTGCTCAAATCCCAAAAGCTTAACATCAAGAGTAGAGAGTAAGGTGTACCTTCGGGATAATGCATCAGCAACAACATTTTCCTTATCTTGTTTGTACTTGATGACATAAGGAAATGTCTCAATGAACTCAATCCACCTAGCGTGTCTCTTATTAAGTTTTTTCTGCCCCTTTAGGTATTTGAGAGACTCATGATCAGTATGAATAACAAACTCCTTAGGCCACAAGTAGTGTTGCCACGTTTGGAGAGCTCTCACTAAGGCATACAGCTCCTTGTCATATGTTGGATAGTTAAGAGTGGCTCCTCCGAGCTTTTCACTGAAATAGGCAATAGGCTTTTTTATCTTGCATTAGAACAGCTCCAATTCCTATACCTAAGGTATCACACTCAATTTCAAATTTTTTAAGAAAGTCAGGTAAAATTAAAAGAGGTGCGTTAGTAAGCTTCTTTTTAAGTGTCTGAAAAGTCTCTTCTTGTGCTTGCTCCAACTTGAATCCCACATCCTTTTTGATAACCTCAGTGAGGGGTGCAGCTATAGTACTGAAGTTTTGAACAAAAAGTCTATAAAATCCAGCAAGACCATGAAAGCTTCTCACTTCTCCTACTGTTTTTGGACTTGGCCAGTCTCTGATGGCCTTAATCTTTTTCTCATCAATCTTGACGCCATCTGCACTTACAACAAATCCTAAAAATACAAGATTATCGGTGCAAAAAGTGCATTTCTTAAGGTTGGCATAAAGTTTCTCCTTCCTAAGAACACTTAAAACTGAGTCTAAATGCTGAACATGCTCTGCTAAACTTTTGCTGTAAACTAAAATGTCATCAAAGTATACTACAACAAAATGTCCAATGAATTCTCTAAGAACATGATTCATTAGTCTCATGAATGTACTAGATGCATTTTCCAATCCAAATGGCATAAGTAACCACTCATATAGTCCATGCTTAGTATTAAATGCAGTTTTCCATTCATCACCTTCTTTCATCCTAATTTGGTGATATCCACTCTTAAGATCAATCTTAGAAAATATGCTAGAACCATGTAATTCATCAAGCATGTCATCTAATCTAGGAATAGGATGTCGATACTTCACCGTGATATTGTTGATGGCTCTACAATCAACATACATGCGCCAACTGCCATCTTTCTTAGGCACAAGTAAGACTGGAACGACACATGGACTCATGCTTTCTCTGATATGGCCTTTTTCATAAGCTCGTCCACTTGCCTTTGTAGGTCTTTTGTTTCCACATGATTAGTTCGATAAGCAGGGCGGTTTGGCAATGATGATCCTGGTACAAAATCGATTTGGTGCTCAATGGCTCTTATAGGTGGAAGACCAACCGGATTGTCTTCAGGGAATACATCTTCATAATCCTGCAAAAGGGAGATCATCTCACTCGGCAGCACCGGTGTCAGGTCAGTTAAACTCAAGCAAGCTTTTTTATAAACAAACATAAGTATTGGCTGCTTAGAAAATAAAGTCCTTTTAACCTCACCAGTTTTCACAAAGAAGTTTGATTGCTTAACCTTTTGTTCTTTCTTTTTGTTTTAGATGCATATGATCTTGATAGACTTCTTGTGGTGTCATGGGAACCAGAATAGTTTTTCTGCCTTTAAATACAAAAGAATGTCGATTAGTAAAACCATCATGAGTTACCTTACGGTCTGATTGCCATGGCCTTCCAAGAAGAATATGTCCAGCTTCCATTGGCAACACATCACATAGTATCTCATCTTCATACTTCCCAATGGCTAGAGGAACTATCACTTGGTTGCTCACTTTCATTTCTCCATTATCATTGAGCCACTGAAGCGGGTATGGCTTTGGATGCTTCATCACTTTCAACCCAAGCTTCTTAACCATGGATTCACTGGCCACATTGGTGTAACTTCCTCCATCAACAATGAGGCTGCAAACCTTTCCTTGGATAATGCACCTTGTGTGGAACAGATTTTCTCTTTGCTCTTGATCCTCTGTTTTAGATTGCAAGCTCAATGACCTTCTAGTTACCAACAACTTTCCAATGGCCGGCAGCTCTTTATGCTCTTCAGAAGAAGAAAGTGATTCTGGTTTTTCATCCTCAGACTCAATTTCTCCATTTTCCAAAAGTATCATTACCCTTATGTTGGAGCATTCATTGGCATAGTGACCCTTTCCATGACACTTGAAGCACTTAATATCACGAGCTCTGGTTGTGGTTGCTTTAGCTTTGCCTTTATCATGGTTTGCTGTGAATGGCTTAGGCTCTACCTTTGGTGTTGTGGTCTTAACCTCTCGTTGATAACTTGGTTTAGCAACAGCCACTCCAGCTCCATAGCTTGGCCGTGAAACACTCTTTCTTTTAATTTGATGTTCAATCAGAATGGCCTTGTGGAGCATCTCTTCCAATTCCACATAGTGCTGCATCTCCAGTCTGTCTTGAACTTCTCTATTCAAACCTTCCAAAAACCGGGACATTGTTGCTTCCCTATCCTCAGAAACGTCAGCCCTTATGATGAGAGTTTCCATCTCTTGATAGTAGTCTTCTACACTCTGGTTTCCTTGGGTGAGTCTTCTAAGCTTCTGATGCAATTCTCTATGATAATGGCTTGGAACGAACCTCTTTCTCATTATGGTCTTCATCTCAAGCCAAGAATCCACTAGATACTCACCATTGCGTCTTCTAGAAGTTACAAGTTGATCCCACCAGCTGAGAGCATAATCATATAACTCTGTTGCAGCAACCTTCACTCTGTTTGTCTCAGTATAATGTTGGCAATCAAATACCAACTCGATCTTTTTCTCCCACTCTAAATAAGCATCTGGATCGTTCTTCCCATGGAATAGTGAAATTTTAAGTTTAAGACCTCCAAAGTTGTCATGTGGTTGAGCTCTGCCTTCTCTTGCACGTCTGCCCCTTCTCTGGCTACCATGTGATGATCTAACACTATTTCCATAGTAATCATCAATAGCTTCATCTCTGGATGGCCCTTGGTGTTCTCTACCTCTCCTTGGAGCTCTCTCTTGTTTCCTCCTTTGTCGATCACTATTCTGTTCTGAACCAGGTTGTTGAAGCTCTTGGCGCAAGGCATCAATTCTGGAGTTCATCAATGGCTCCATTTTGGTAGTGATAGCTTCAATTAGCAGTTTGTTGTTTTAATCGTTGCTAGTCTCTTCTCCATGTTTAGACATCCTGCCCTGAAACAGATCAAAACAAACCGCCAGTAACTAGTTCTTCACAAACAATTAACTACTCAAAGACTTCTTAATGATCAGATTCATAGAAGTTAATTTTTGAAAATTCCAATGACAGATCTAAGCAAGAACAGAATATGAAGAGTCAACATATAAAAAAAAAAAAATTTGCAGAGCCATTTCGACAGATCTTCAAAGGAGTGTCTAAATAACATAAACTAACAAAAGTAGATCATCACAACCTAGATTATCAATTTCGACAGAACCCAATTAAGAACAGAAAATAAAAAGACAAGAATAAGATGACATATCAGAAATACCCAACTTCTCAAATGTGCTCTGATACCACTTGATGAAATCTTCCTAGAACCGGCACTTGAGAGATGAGATTGGGATAGGCCTTGCTGCAATGAATTCAGAGAACTCACTGACAAGGGTTGTGGACTGAATGGTCACACAAAGGTTGCGGAATAGCCTTTGATTCACCTCTTTGAATTCTTAAGATATTACCCACCAAAGAACTCAAAGAATTTTGCTGGATACTACACACCAACAAGATTATCTAAACACATAGAGGTTTTTTTTATTAAAAATTAGATAAATCCGAAAATGAGAAGTACAGCAGGTTTAAGAAGAGTCAAATAAGACTTGCATGAAGAGCAAACATTAAATGACCTAGGAAATAAACAAAACACTTAAGATAAGTTTGAATTCGAAATTGGACTCCCATGCACACTTCTGACCGAATTTCTTCATGTTGGGCTTGAGGAAAAATCAACTAATGGGTCAATAACAATGTGAACCAATTGCCTCATTAAAAACTTTTCAAAGAAAACCCATTGGGACAAAACTTAAACAAGAGAAAAAGAGCACAATTGATTCACATACCCAATTAGTGATTTCTTTGGGCCTGAATCAAAACCAATGTGGTTTGATTTGTCTTTGAATGATCCGTGGCTTGGATTTGACTAAGTAGTCCTCCAATGGCTTCTTTGAGCTTCTTAACATTATCTCTGGACATGGGACCAACTGGTGCAAGAAAAGCGTCCTCTGCTTCAAGCTCCTCAGCTACAAGCTTAGTTCCTTCAGGTTCACGCTCTGGTTCATGGGTTCAAACTCCAATTTCTTAGTGTTGTCAAGCATCATATCACCATGTCCGTGAAGATAGAGACGGCGATCCCAGAAGAAGCAGACTCCGAGCATGAGCCCTCGACGAAGAACTCAGAGGAGCGACCACCAAACCACCGACGAAGTCTCGAAACTGGAGCATAACCACTGAAAATCGACGCAAGCCGGAGGAGAGCAAATGAAAAAAGCTTAAAGTAAAGGTGGTGGCCTCTTCCGGCACCGGCGAGGAGCGCCGGCCACCAGAGAGGCAGCGATGGTGAGAAAAGTTGACGGCGGCGGAGGTAAGATTTGAGAAAAGAAGGGGTTCACCCTAAAGAGAGAAAAATAAAAGAGAAAAAACCTTTAACATGACTATATGCAAAGTTGTTATTTGGAAGTTGGACTATATCGTATAATTTCATAAAAGAAGTTGTATAGAAGAAGTTGTTATTTCGATTGATGAATTCAAAGATGTACTGTCTTAGAATTTCATAAAAAAAGTTGTATTTGGGCCGGATTGATTTTGGTTTGGGTGAGGTAGCGGGTGTTCGAACTCTGATACCATGTCAAACTACATGGTCTTCCAACTCAAAATCAATTGGCAATGAGTGGATTGGCCTAAGTTTCTTATATATTGTTCAATGTCTCTTCCCACTTCCGACGTGGTTCATGATTATATAACACCAGCATAATAATCTTAGTCCTATTCATAAGTCCAGTTCTAAATTTTTTTCTGAATTATTTTCATAACAAGGATTCTTGTATGTTTCGATAAATTTCAAGTTCACACATGTTTATACGATCAATATTAAACACCATCATTTATCAACTTAATTTCATCATAGACTTTCACATCATACTTTAACTAGTATGTTTGTATGTAACAAATTCTTAGTTTCACCAATATATCGACAATTATGGTTTTACTCATTTAGACTTGTAAATGCAATCTTAACCACATTATCTACTAGCACTTATACATGTAACCACTTGTGAGATTTAATAATCCAAAGCAAGAGAAACCACTTGGCCATCTCAAGCTCTTTCTCTTTACATAAATACCGACGCTGCAACTCTCTCAAAAAGGTCGATGTACGCATGGGAAAAAAAAATCTAACCAGTAGTTTTGGTATCCTAAAAAAATAACCATTTTTTTCGTTTGTTCATGCAAATATTTGTTTTAAAAAAAAAAAAAAAACGCACACCTCAACAATTAAATTTTTTCTGAAGTGTAGATGGTATAGTCCAACGATCTAAAAACCGACTAACAAAAGGTGAAATCTTTTTCCAGCAAATCAATCCAGATATAAAATCCGAACTGCCGGTCTAATCCGGAACCACAAATCCACTTTAATGATGATCTAGTTAACATACTTTCAGTTAACAGCAGAATTTAATTGTATTTATCAATATTGGGAACATTTTAATTTGGAAAATTCATGAATCAAATGTATGAACTTTTGCTGAATTTATCTCATATTTATTTTTGTAGTAATATAAAAAATTTATTCATGCGTCTGATTTCATATATGAATTTATAAAAAGTATATAATACATGAAATACTAATTGACTATTTCTCAAAAAAAATCTACTAAAGAAGCTAATTTAATTAGAATTGTAGGTGACACACAGCAAAACTAAGACCAACTTGTTATAGAGAAACCTAATATTTAAGCAAAGTTTTGTAAACTCGTGCCACTCAAATGTGTTGTGGAATAAGACAAAAGAAGAAAGCAAGTAGAAGAGACACGAGAGAGAACCTTGTAGAGGTACCCACCTTGTCGTATATACCACAAGATTTTGATTCTCTCCATATTGTAAAAGTATTATACATAAATAGACTTTTTCTTTTTGGGACGACCTATAAATATAAAAACCAAAAGAAAAAAATAGAACGATCCGAGCATCTTGCGGAAATAAATAAAGAAATGTGTGTGTTTAATTAAAAAAGAACTTTTGGGTGCAGATGTTTCCTTTTATCCTTATTCACTCTGTGGTCTCTCTTGGAAATTCACGTGTCTCGGGTTTTAAATTTAGACTTATAGTTTCACGCAATTCGATTTGTATTTTTCTCTTTGTTCTATCCTTCACGTTATAATATTGAAAACAGGGATGGTTTATTTTATTTTACATATTCGATTTTTAAATGGAAGAAGAGAAGTCATGTGAGGAAAGAAGCTATTCGTGGTAATTCAAACTTCAGTTCACTTTAGAAATTTAGAATAGAATCTTCTAGCTCTCCGAACACCATAGGGCCATGTCATGCATACACTCACATATACACATATGATATATATTATTGAACATGTTTGGGTTGTGTTTGGTAATGAACGTGTTTTGTTTCATTTCATTTTTTTTTTAATTAGTACTACTAGTTGGAAAAATAACAGATAAACGAAAAATAAGTTTTTTAAATAGCCACTAAGGTTATTTAGGTAACATAATTATGGGTGATAATTCCAAAAGTAGATGGTAAAATCGTAATAAAAAAAATATTTTTTTTTGCGAATGATTTTAACAAATAGTGTAGATTTTGCGTAATTTGTGGTATATTAAAAAATAACGTACTATCATATTTAAAAAATAATATGTTAGAAACAAAATATAGCGTGTTATTGGAAAAATTCTGCAACTTGCCATCCCATTTTTGTGTGTGTATTTTACAAATACATATCAATCAAAGTCATTCTGCAAATTAAGATAAATAGTAAGGTCGTTTAGTGTGCATTCCCTAAAAACTAATATTTATACATAACTTAGTTAAATAAATTATTTATTTATTCATTTAAAGCATAGCTATATATGTGTATCTGTATTATATAAGATACCCGAAATGGTGGACACGTGAATCTAGTTAAATATTGTAGGTAAAACATTTTTTTTTTATAAACCGTATGAATTTCAGATATTCGGTCCATAATTTTTTCCATTATACAGAATAAAACTTTATATATTTCGATTTAAAAAATAACTATCTGTCCCAATAAAAAATTGAATATTTGGTACAAATAAACGAAAATTTTCTGGTGTTACCACTAGGTTACCACTCATTTATACGTAAAATATATTCGAATTGAATACAATGAATGAAAAGCAATAATAATAATAACAAATCAAATTAATATTTTTTAGTTTCTTCGCTGCTAACATCCATATCCCCCATGCTACAGAAAGATATGCATATCAAGACGCCTATCCAGACGCCTAAAAAGTAAAACAAAATTAAATACTTTACGATCCTAGTAGGGACTAGATGAGCAAAAAATGTGACCATAATAATTGTTAAAAAGTATCACATATGCACCAAGAGTATGATTCAATGGAATGCAATCCAATCAGAGCCACGTAAACAGATGTCACAATCTAAACGGAGAAAAATACTTTGACTCAGATATTCCTTGCAGATATTGAATGAGTGGTCGTGTTGCGTCTCAATAAGATCATATTATATGTTAAGAGTTTTTATAACCTAAGACATGGGTGAAAATATCGGAATGAGTTCAAGGTGACATTATTTTATGGGATATCTATGTATAATATGTGACCACTATCGCCAAAAAGTGGTGCGTAGGCAATAATTGAGATCCCAGCAATATTTCACGTCAGGAATAATTAGATCAAGACAAGGTCATGCATGGAAAAACATCTTCACAGAATGTTCTAACTAAGAAAATTAAATGATTTTTCGGTGATAAAACAAAAAAAATGATTTTTAAGATATGACAATTTTATCAACAATTTTGATTGGTAATCCGCAAAATACAGAATTGTACGTAAAATTATTATGTGATTATATAGGATGTTAATAATAATAATTTTTTTTTTTACGGAATTCCAAATTTCATTCATTATATTTCGTTATTCCACAAGATTAATGAAAATTGTCATTCTACAATTTGTCTATTAGTTTAAACTTTTATGTCTCAATAATTTTGCATTCAATAATGTACAAAGACTAATTGATCCCTAATATTCCACCTAAATTATTTTTTAGTCTATATATATATATATATAATATGGATAGCTTTACTGGTTGTTATGTTCCAAAATCAGTTATGAATCTTGCATAAAAAATGTATAAGTTTCGACATATAAAAAATGTCTGGATTTCGACATATAACTCCTTAATAAATGACTAAAGCTAACCGCGCTTGAGTTATTTCTCTAATGCTTAAATAGCTTGCAATAGACACTGTGGCTCTCAACTATCCTTCATATTGTTTTTATAGAGACTCAAGAAAGCTGATGGATCTTTATCAACACAAGATTAGAATCATGTCAATAATGATTAATGACTATATACAAGTTATCGTGTACTTAAAATAGAAGTAGGCATAGAAAGTTAAAAAATGAAGAAAAGCATATGAAAAAAAATCGTAGGTTTAGTAAAATATATTTACAGCAAGAACCCGTTAAACCGTGGAACCTATTGATGCAAGAAATAAATTATTTACTACATATAACATCTGAAAAAATTATAAATATGAAATATGCTTATAATTTTAAATATAGCTTATATTTATTTTATGACAAAAAAATTGTTTAAGATTTTAATGAATTTTATAATATTAAATAATTCAATTATTGTAGTCAAAATAAATGATAAAATCTCTTTAAAATTAGAATATATGATATAGAAATACGTAAGGAGATCATATTTATTAAACATTTTTATGACATATCCTTTAGTGTATACAAAATACCGTACATTTAATTACATAATATAACAAAATGATCGGTTTACCTTTGTTTTAGAAAAACAAGAAACAAAATCATTTAACCAAAAACAAGAAACAAAGGATGGTGTTAGCTCGTCTAGATTTTTCTTACTATTAGTAGTAACAGTACTAACAAGATTACAAGAATATATTCAAGTCCTCCAATACTTTACAGAATTATTACAATTATTATTGATCTTGTAATTCTTGATTAGATCTTAGATCCATTCTAGGTATCTATGCCTTTTTTTTTTAATTACATCAAACGATCCCCTCTGGTCCATTAGATCTTCATCTCCAAATTTTAAAAAAAAAATATTTCCTTTGTAATCCTCGCGTCCTTTATGCCCTCCATAGATTAAACAACAAGTTGTTTAATTGTTGGGTAATAATCAACTCCAAAAGCCTTATCGGAGGTTCATCAGAACAATTTTTTCAATGATATCTTTTACTGTTATGCCAAAATCAAATTAATGACTTAATAGTTCTTGTAAATACGGCTAACACGGTATTTAAAGTGATGTTGTTATCTTTCTTTTTTTCATTTGGTAACTTTATACATGTATAATGTATTGTCTTAAGGGGGTGTTATTGAATTGGGTTGAGCCAATGCTACACAAATCCATCATGCGAGAACTACTGCAAACATGACACAAAGATAAGAGTACTCTTTAAGTACTTTACAATACTAGTATTGTCTTACTATTACCCATCCACATCATTCTTATATAGTTCATATGATAGTCTAATTCTTGTATCAAGCATGTAAAAACCACTAGTTCGCAAGTTGTATGTGGTATGTTACCTTAAAGGTATCCTCCCACAAGAAATCTTAGCAAATACTAGTTCGCAAGATTAGTCATTTATGTAAAGTTATATCATTTCAAATTTGTATATATTCAAATCTTATGGCTAATGAAAACTTAAGCCGTTCTATTCAAACCTTGCATGTTAGGTTACTGTTAATGAAATAAAGTTTCACATCGGTAGTTGGAGAAACAATACAATAATATATAAATGGTAAGGGCCAATCCACTCATTATCAATTGGTTTTGAGTTGGAAACCCATGATAAACCCAAATTTAATATGGTATCAGAGAAGGAATTTCGTTGAAAAAAAAATAAAAAAAAAGAAGAAAAGAAGAACGACGATGACATAGACACAAGAAACTCGAATCATTGCGGCACCAGCTCCCGATGTATCATTATCACCGTTTTACCTCCATCCATCTGATGGCCCTGGAAATTTGATTACAACGGTGCAACTACGAGGAGAGAATTATGAAGATTGGTCCAAACATGTGCGGAATGCCTTGCGGACGAAGAGAAAATTGGGTTTTATCGACGGAACCATAATGAAGCCCACGGCTGCGGCGGAGATTGAGCAGTGGGAGGTCGTTAACTCCATGCTTGTCGCATGGATCATAAACACCATCGAACCGACTCTCAAGACATCGATTTCGATGGTAGATGCTGCCAAAATTTTATGGGATGATCTGAAGTTACAATTCTCGGCTAGGAATGGACCTAGAATCAGTGAACTTCGAGCCGAGATAGCTAACTGCAGACAACAAGGTGACACCGTGATGGTGTATTTTGGCAAACTTAAGAAGATGTGGGACGAACTCGCAGTTTACAAACCGATAAGATTGTGTGCTTGTAGAGAGATGGCGAAATAGTTAGAAAAAGATCGTGACGAGAAACGTACTAATACGTTTCTCAATGGCCTAGATTATGTGCGATTTGGAACGGTGCGCTCCACCATCACAAGTACTGAGCCACTATCCAAATTGTCTCAGGTTTATCAACGTATTATACGAGAAGAACGACAACAGAACATGACGCGCAACCGAGACAAAAATACGGATGCGGTTGGTTTTGCCGTGTATGCTGGGAATCAAGCTCGTTCTTCTCCACTTCCTGATCGTGAAAAAATGTTACTTGCACACATTGTGGCAAGTATGACCACGCGATGTCTGAGTGATTTCAAATAAAAGGATTTTCAGAATGGTGGGGTGAGAGAGGTCGTAACATTAGAGGAAGAGGAGGAGCTCGTGGTGGTAGAATAGGTCGTGGAGGTGGAATGGCCGGTAGTTTTGCAGGAAGAGAATGTGGAATGGCACCTGACGGATGATCAATGGACTGCAGCCTGATTTGGTTGACAATTTGACTGGTAAGAAAAATAATGTTGAATTTATCATTGACGCAGGAGCCTCTCACCATATGACTTGGAAGTTAGATCTCTTGAGGAATGTCGTTGATATTTTCCCATGTTCGATCGGATTACCTGATGGAGATAGATCGATTACTATCAAACAAGGAGATCTTTGTTTAGGGGGAGACTTATGGCTTCGTGGAGTCTTATATTCTCCAGAATTAAAATGTTCATTGATTTTTGTAGCTAAGCTGCTCAAAACGACAAAGGGATCTATCATATTTACTGAATAATTATGTGTTTTGTAGGACTGTACTTCGAAGACGCTGATTGGTGCGGGTGAAGAGTGTGGAGGGGTCTATGTCTTTCGTGGTGTCATTGGTATTCAAGCTCGGGCAGCAGCAAGCTTCGGGGCAAGAGATCTATGGCATCATCGCTTAGGACATCCATCGAATAGGATTTTATCATTTTTATCAAGTCATGTTGATGTTGGAAAACCTGTTGAAACAAAGGTTATTTGTGATACATGTTTTCGAGCTAAACAAATTTCGATTGTTATCACGAAAGTACTAATAAAGTTGTTGAGTTATTTGCTTTAATTCATTGTGATGTTTGGGACCCTATCGTACCGTTTCTTCTTCTGGAGCTGCGTATTTTCTTACAGTTGTCGATGACTACTCCCGTGCAGTTTGGATTTATCTCTTAAAGGAGAAACGAGAAGTGGCAGATTCTCTTAAAAAAATTTGTGCTATGGTCGATCGACAATTTGACAAGAAGGTTCGAGTGATACAGAGCGACAATGGATATGAATTTATATGCTTAAGGCCATTCTTCGAGCATGGGGGAATTTTACACCAAACTTCTTGTGTCTATACGCCACAACAAAATGGACGCGTTGAGAGAAAACATGGCCATATTCTGAATTTTAGGGAGAGTGTGTTTTAGCCGCTGCTCATTTGATTAATCGGACGCCATCAATTCTACTCAATGGTAAGACACCGTATGAACTCTTATATGGCTCGACTCAACATTTTGAAAGGTTGAAGGTGTTTGGTTGTTTAAATTTTGCTCACAATAAGTCTCATGATAAAGATAAGTTTGGAGAAAGAAGCCGAAAATATGTTTTTGTTGGGTATCCATATGGTCAAAAAGGATGGAGTGTGTTTAATATTGAGAAAAAGAAGTATTATGTCTCCCGTGATGTTGTGTTTTATGAGAAGGAATTTCTATTTTCTTCACTTTCAGCTCCTAATCTGGGAAATTTACCCTTTTTGCCACCATCAGGTGTGTCAAACAATAATTTTCTTGATGTTACACAACTGATGCCTGAAGTTGTGGAGAATTCACCATCGGGTGTGTCACACACTGATTCTCCCAGTGTTACACAACTGATACCTGCCGTTGTTGCTATAGATACTCCAGTGCCTATAGATGATAGGGGGGGTATAGATGATAGGGGGGGTTCCTTTGTTGATGGCATAGCTGAGCCACAAGCTATGGTTGTAGCTGACACAGGATCTGTTCCGGAGCAGTTGGGTAAAGGAAAGAGACAACGTACTACGTCCAAACGATTGAATGATTACGTTCTTTACACAATGCAATGTATATTTGACCCTTCACACTGCACACCACCATCAACGTCTTCTTCTCCAGGTATGGTTCTCTATATGATCTCGAATTATGTTACATGTGATCATTTCTCGGGGAAGCATAGTATTTCACGCATCTGTTACAGCCGCGGTTGCACCAAAAACATATGCAGAGGCTGTCCAATTGAAAGAATGGTGTGATGCAATGGCTCATGAAATTGATGCTCTTGAATTCAATGATACATGGTATATAATGGAACTTCTTCCCGCGAAAAAGGCTCTTGGTTGTCGTTGGGTGTTCACCATTAAACACAATTCGGATGGGTCGATTGAACGTTATAAGGCACGTCTCGTTATCCATGGAGATCGACAGATTGCAGGGGAAGATTATGAGGAAAATTTTACCCCGGTTGCCAAGATGACCACGATACGAATGTTTCTTAAAGTAGCGGCTGCAAAGAAATGGAAAGTCTATCAAATGGATGTGCATAATGCATTCCTACATGGTGACTTAGAATATGAGGTATATATGACACTACCTCCGGGTTTTCGTTCCTCTAGGAAAAACATGGTTTGTGGACTTCGCAAGTCTTTGTATGGCTTGCATCAAGCCCCGCGTTGTTGGTTTGCAAAACTAACGACGGCCTTACTTGGGTATGGTTTCATTTAGAGGTACTCAGATTATTCACTATTTTACTTGGCTCGAGGAGATATGCGATTATACGTTCTAGTTTGTGACGATGATTTATTGATTGGTGGAAATGATCTGATTGCTATTTCTCGATTCAAAGGTTATTTGAGTGAATGTTTTAAGATGAAATATTTGGGTCATTTGAAATATTTTCTTGGCATTGAGGTAGCAATATCTCCGGAAGGTATTTACTTATAACAGAGAAAGTATATCTTGGACATTATTAATGAATGCGGCTTATTAGCTGGTAAACCCGTTGCTACTGCCATTGAACAAAATCACCGATTACAAGTTGATGAAGATGGTTCATATACTGATCTGGCAAGATATCGGTGCCTAGTTGGTTGATTGGTTTATCTTACGGTTACTCGTCCAAAACTCTCATATGTGGTGCATGTTCTAGCGCAATTTCTCCATCGACCGCAAGCGAAACATTGGGAAGCTGCACTTCGAGTGGTTCGATATCTTAAAGGTTGTCTTGGACAAGGCATTTTGTTGACTGATGATAGTGATCTCAAGCTTTCAGCTTATTGTGATTCATATTGGGCTGCATGTCCTCTTACCAGACGTTCCTTAATGGGTTATGTTGTTCTTCTTGGAGGATCTCCAATCGCCTGGAAGACCAAAAAGCAGAAGACCATCTCCTTGTCATCAGCAGAGGCTGAATATCGAGCGATGCGCTTTACGACGTGTGAGTTGAAGTGGGATCGTGAACTTCTAGCATGTTTTGGTTTTACACACGATGGTCCCATCTCTCTCTTCTGTGATAGTCAAGCAGCACTTCATATAGTTGCTAATCCAGTTTTCCATGAGCGCACTAAACATATTGAAGCGGATTGCCATTTTGTACGCGATGAGATCCGAGCGGGTGTTATTGCCACATTCAAGGTTCACACTTCTAACCAGCTTGCAGATATCCTCACTAAGGCTCTTGGTTCTCCGCAATTCGTTTACCTTCTTCGAAAGTTGAGCATACGTGATTTTCATGCGCCAACTTGAGGGGGAGTATTGAGGAGTATTATGTAAATATCTAGATTACGTCATGTTTCCTATTCTCTCGTGATATTATATCTTGTATAGCAAGTCTAGAATATTCTCTAAGGGCTTACAAGCTTATGTATATATACTCTTGTTAAGGTTAATGAGAACACAAGTTTCTCGCCACCCGATTGTTGGGCCACCCTGTGGATGTTGTTCCCACAATTGCTCACGCTTCAGATGTTCATGCATGAGCGTGAGGGAGTGTTAATGAAAGAAAGTCTCACATCGGTAGTTGGAGAAATAATACAATATTATATAAAGGGTAATGACCAATCCACTCATTGCCAATTAGTTTTGAGGTGGAAGCTCATGATAATCCCAAATTTAATAATTACCAATCAATAATATAGTATAGCAAAACAAAACGGTAAAAACTAACACAATAAATATGTAATCTGAAATTTTTATGTAATTTTTTTATATAATATATAACTAGTTTGTCTAACCATCTATAGTTTATAAATGAAAACGATTATTTGAATTTCTTAGTTGTTCAAATCAGACATTTTATCCCAAAAAAAAATTTAAAACAAAATTAGTATATACAATAATCAAATTTGCATAAATATCTCTTATTATGCTGGTTAAAACTCTCATCACCAATAAGCTAGGGTCAATTAGCTGGAGAAAAAAAAACTAAGGTCTATTTAGTGACATAAAAATAAGCACCACCCTTTAAAGATTTAATATTGAACAACAAAATATCAAAATGAATTAAGTACTTATAATATGTGAACCCCAATATCGAAATCATGAAAGGGCTCGAAGAGAAGAATAGTTTGGAGTATGTCTGTTTCTCCATTGGAAACCTCAATCTTTCTTCTTGAGAATCTACAAAACAAAATAACCAAATAAATAAGGATTACATAGAAGCAAGTATATTCTACGTTTTAATAATTAAGATAATGATATATATTAAAATGATAAAATTCGTTTAACTGATGAGGGGTCAAATATTCAATTTTTTAATGCTATAGAGTCTGATGGGCTCAGAACAAAAACAACGGTACAAAATAGAAGGGTAATGTGTAAAAAGGAGAGTCTCATACTTCGAGATTCTCTCTTTTTCGTTTTGTTTGGATAGATAAAACATTATTGATCAAATAGTATATTGTAGCTACAGACTCCTTTTAGTCTTTACTTTATATCCAATATCAAATTCATTAATATCACGGGGTATAGGGACTTCAAAAGTTCAATATAAGAGCTATTTTATGAGAGAGAAAAAAAATTGATAGGATAATACACAAAAAAAAAAAATTTGCTTTAAACTTGCATTTTTCTCAAAAAAATATTCATTTGTTTCTTTGTTACGAACTAGATAAAGAGATCGATGGTATTATTGGGATAATCTTTAAATTTCATGGGATAAATACAAAATAAATAAAAAGTTACTTTACAAGTTCCTTTAAAAGTATAAATGCAATTTTCTATTTCTATTCCACCTAAATAAAATTGTATATATTATATACTTTCATTAATTTCCGAGTTATATAAAAAGAAGAGATAATATATCAGTAGTCTTGCACTTTTTCTGGACATCAAACTCATATAATATATAATTTGTTGAAACAGTTTAGATTCATCCACCTAAATCTATCTTCTCCTCCTATTTTTATCTAACTCCACATTTTGTAGAAGTTTCCTTCTATGGAATGTTATTAAATCGCAAATTCTTTCCAATGAGGTGATGTTTAAGCATTTTTATACTCTTTAGTCTTTTGTCCAATCTTTTGTTTCTTTTCTATCTAGATTTTTTTATGGCATTCATTGTTCAGTAAAGAATCAGAGATATTCATTTCTCTTAATGTTGACCAATTCTTTTTATAAAAAGCACAAAGTTTAAAAGCAAATTACATACAAATTCAAGGATGATTTTTGTATTTATCTCTATAAAGTAAGATTTATCGGATATTTTTGGACTGGTAAACTCGGATAAGAATTGACATTTTTAAAGAACACAAGTTTATTTATGATCTACTCGTAATATATATCATATGAATTAAGGAGATCAGAAGCTAGTCAAGTGCTAGTTGCCCGAGGAGAAGCAGAGACTCATGTGATATACACATGACCTAGGAAATTAAAACGAAAAGTGAGATTACACATAACATACTTTTAGTTTTATATATTTACATAGTTTATGGTTTTCACATGAATCTATAAGTCCGATTTAATCAATAAAGTTATACTTTGCAAGATCCAGAAAGATGAAGGAGAGCTCTTATGGATTTTTAAATTACCTATGAACTGTTCATCCAACCAAAAAGCTATATGCATGTAATAATGCATATTATTATGTATGATATACATACATACATCTTAAAAGTTTGTGTGTATGTGTGTGTTTTTATATATATGTACTAAAGTTATCCAAATATAAGGAGCAAAACAAACAAAAATGGAATTATTTATTAATTGAGGGAATAGAAAGAAAGCAAAAAAACAGTTTGTTGCGAGTAGAAGAAGCAGAGATGCATTGCATGCAGAGAAAGTTTCCAGTAATAACAATAAGTTGAGAATAGTTGCACTAAAGAAGAACAGAGAAGAAACCTCATAAAGAAAAAAAAAGTGTTGACCAATAATCAAAATTTTAAAAGGACAGAAATAAATACAAAGTAATTGAATTATTTATATATTTAAATTGGTATATAGTATATACTACTAAAGTTGTAATAATTGGAATTAAAAAAAGAAAAAAAAAAGAAATGATTGTTTAAGAAAGTAAGAGAAGAAGAAGTGGTGGGTGAGGGAAGAGAAGGGATCGTAGTGTCAGAAAAGAAAGGAGGAGGAAGGGGTCACGGGTTTGCCTTGAAAGCCACTTTTTTCAATTTTTGATTTAATTTATTTCAGACACTCAGACACATATTCCCCTCCATCTTCTCATTACCCGAGGTTGCTAACTTCCAAATTTTTATTTACATTTTCACACTAGCTTTTCATTTATTTATTTATTTAATTTACAGCTCCTTCAATATTGGTCAAAATCTAATTAAACTAAATTTTTTTAGTTTTTATATGGACTTTATTTTTTATTTTTGGCATTCAATGGTTATAGCGGATCGAATGGACAAATCTAAATGCGTACAAAATCGTTTTTTCTTTTAATTTTCATTCATAAATTTTGGTTGTAGCTAGTGGTGGAGATTAAAAAATATGTTGCAGACTAACTGTGAACTATTTAATTTTTTCGATATGCATCGAATTATTATCCACCTTAAAAATAGAGCAGTCTAATTCGTAAAAGATTTAGTTGGTCCTGGTATCTGCTACAACAATCCAAACCCTTTGCAATAGCCCGATATATTTTAATCCAAATTAAGAAAAATTTGGATTCTAACAACACATTTATTTACATTTTCACAAGTTGTGATTTTTCACGGTCAAATTAATCTATGATATATAGTTGTTGTTTTTATTTATATATATATATATATATATATATATAGTTGTTGTTTTCATTTGCTTTGCGAATTATTTATCGTTTACATGTCACATTTATTGTATTTTTATTTTCTGAAAACAAACTTAGTTTTTTAAAAACTTTTTAATCAAATATACGTATATCTCTAACTGATACAAAATTTTGTTAGTTTAACTTTTCTTTTATACCCGTAGGACATATTGTAATATTTATCGTCTCATATATATGTATTTCTACAACTATTTCTTCTCTTGGAATATACACGAAATCTAGGATTTTATATTTTATTGTCTATTTTGTACCATTTTGATATAATATTAGAGTCTCCGAAATCAATGGACTTAGTTATCTTCTTCATGTTCGTTATTTGGTGGTGTCATGACGAACATATTTTGTTTACAAGAAGCAAGCGACACGAAAATCAATTAATATGTATGATTTTACCACAAGTGATAATCCAAAAATTATGATTTTCTCACTATCATTAAAATGTGATAACTATGATGATTGGGTTACAGGATTGCATCCGCACTACAAGCGATATAAAAATCTGGATTAAATATGATGCAACCGTTCGTCCTAAATATGATGCATCAAAACTTGAAGATTAGGAGACAAATCAACCACTACTAATTTTTTGGATCCAAATCACTAGACCAACATTTCGGCTGAGACATATATCTCACTTTGAAGTAGCTAAGGATCTATGGGATGAGATATTGCCCCACAGTTTTTTTTGTTTTTGGTGAATTGGTTACAAATTTAAAAAGCTGAATAGTGATCTCGCAAATAAAAAAAAGTATGAACATATCTTACTATTTTGATCGATTGAAGCGGTTGTGAAAAGATCTTTAGAAATTTCTTTTGCGTTTTTTTTTACTTCATAATTATATTATGTTTGTTAATTAAAAAATAAATAAATAATAGAAAAAAATGATTTGATACGTACGTAATATAGATACAAATGTTACATTTGAAATGTAAAAAAAAAAAAAAAATGCGACATTTAACCAGGTGAATTTGCTGTTACATTCTGTATATATGTGTGTTTGGCGTAAAGAAAAAGTTAAAATCATTCACGTATAGAATCTCTATCACGCATGGGTCAATGAGTCTATTCAATTACATCCATGATTTTTCTTTTCCTGAATCAAAGCTTAATCATTTGATGATCATTTTTTAATCATTTATAATTTCTTAGGCATATATACATTGCTACGTACACACTCATATCTTCATCTATATATAGAGTAAATATGTTACACGACAGTAACTCCATCGAGAAGGGACACAATGTGAATATTAGTAAATAGTAGTATGTGTTAAGAGTCTAAATGTAATTTAGCTTTCCTCTAATCTCTCTTATGTGCCTCTATATAAATTTATACATGTCATTTCTAATAACAAGTTAACACATTCACTATACTAGATTTTCACCTCCATTTTAACCAAAATTAGTGGGCATGAAAAAAGTAGATCACACGGGTCTTCCAATTTCATATATACCAGGAGAAATATCCATATATATGTAAATCCATAATAATAATATTAATTAATTCCATAAAGAAAAGTGAGTAATTAATAGTAGTTACACATGAGGACAGATAACACACGTACGATCTATAACCTCAAAAATAAATATAAAGCTGAAAAAACAAAACAAATTGGTACTCACTCTCTCGCTACTCAGTGCTAGAGTACTACCGCCTCAAGCTCCCATTTTTAATCTCTCTCTCTCTTTCTCTCTCTCGTTCTCAAACGACGATGATGGTGGAGAATAGCTACGGTTACGGTGGTGGTGGCGGCGGAGAAAGGATACAACTAATGGTGGAAGGTCAAGGCAAGGCTGTTCCGGCGCCGTTCTTGACGAAAACGTATCAGCTTGTTGACGATCCGGCGACGGATCACGTTGTCTCTTGGGGAGACGATGATACCACTTTTGTCGTTTGGCGACCACCGGAGTTTGCTCGTGATCTCCTACCTAACTACTTTAAACACAACAACTTCTCCAGTTTCGTCCGACAGCTCAACACCTACGTATATATAGATCTTCTCTACTCTTTAAAGATACGATTTTTATGCACAAAACAAGTAAAAAAAGCGATTTTTATGCCCCAAAAAAGACGAACAACGATTTGGGTCTTCTTCGTTTCGCTTTCTGTGGGAGAGAAAACAAATGGGTTTCTCAGATTTCGTCTTTTTATATAACAGATTTTGAGCGATTGGGTCTGATTTTGATTTTTGGGTTTTCTTAAAGATTTTAGTTTTTAGAAATGGGTTTTTGAGATTTTGTCTTTTTGTAGAACAGTTTTGATCGATTTTGGTCTTATTTATCGAGAAATCGAAAATGGGTTTTTGAGCACACTTGATTTGATGATTGATTGGGGTCTGATTCTTTTGTTGTGATTTTGATTTTGTTTAGGGTTTTCGAAAGATTGTGCCAGACAGATGGGAGTTTGCAAACGAGTTTTTCAAGAGAGGAGAGAAGCATTTACTCTGCGAAATCCACCGGAGAAAAACATGTCAGATGATACCACAACACTCTCCTTTCATCACTCCGCCGCAGATTCCATTCTCCGCCTCCTCCTCTTTCTTCCCTTTACCACCACCGCGTCTCTCTCCCTCCGACGCCATGGACGACCATTACTGGTGCGACTCTCCACCGTCAAGACCACCACCACCACCACGAGCTATACACACCACCGTCGATGCACAAGTCACGGCATTAACTGAAGACAACGAGAGATTACGACGGAGCAACACAATGTTAATGTCGGAGCTTGCTCATATGAAAAAACTCTACAACGACATTATCTACTTTGTCCAAAACCATGTCAAGCCTGTCGCTCCTAGTAACTCTTCTTACCTTTCTTCTTTCCTTCAGAAACAACAACCACCACAACCACTCGATTACTACAATATTGCCACTGTCACTGCCACCAACAATCTCTCTCCTCCGACTTCGCAAAGCTCCATTACTGTTCTTGAAGACGACAACAACAACAACATTAACCATAACATTGATCAGAGTAATATGAGGAAGACGAAGCTTTTTGGTGTTTCGTTACAGTCGTCGAAGAAGAGATCACATCATTTCTCTGATCAAACTAGCAAAACTCGACTTGTGTTGGATAAGTCCGATCTCGCTTTGAATCTCATGACTGCATCTACACGTTAATTATTAAGAGTTTTTTTTTTTTTTTTTTTGTTTAAGGATCAGCATTAAGCACTAATGTTGTTATGATGAATATTATGGATTTCTAATATTCAAGGATAAAAATCTTCTTTTTTTTTTGTTTCCTTCATTAATAATCTTCATCTAATCGTTTTATTTTTATTCTTATTAACTTTTCTTATTCTGGGCTTCTTGTTCGGGAAGATGAGAATGTCAGTGATGTCTAATGTAGATAGGCTTTTAGGTTACTTTTTGCATTTCGGAAAATTTTCATGTGTTTTGGACCGATCGAGTTATTAGTTTTATTTAATGCATTGATCCACGTCTCTTTTTTTTTCTGTGTTTTCTTCTCCTTCTTTTTTCGGATCGGTCCACGTCATTTTTTTCCAAGTTTCTGGTTCCCAGAAATTTTGATTTTGTATTCATTGTTATTTTTTTTTTTTCAAATTAAATTGGCTAAAGCACCTTTCAAATTATCAAAGTTACTTTAGTGCTGGTGACCAAAAAAGGGGTAATTTTAGTGTTGCCAGTACCACCAGAACAAATGTGTTTCATTTGATTTTTTTTTACTTTGGGCCTCGCTGGACCTATAGCCCACTGCAATTTTTTTTTTCCGAATTCAAATCTACTAACATGCCAGCACTCTCCATTTGAGTGCCACGTGAAGTCTTCTATGATTGACACGTGTTTCCAATTTTTTTTTTAAAAACGCGTTACAAAAATTCCTCAAAAAAAAAGCAAAACCGACGAAAAGAGGAAAAGATTATGTGCAGGAAATATGAAAAAATTATGTGCATGGAAGATGAATAAGCGAGCAGTCAATTAAATATGTTATTCCTCTTCACTTTTCTTACACTTGAATTTTCATCTTCTACCCGTCTTTACTATCCAAGCTTCATAGTCGATTGGCTTGAAGAGAAGCCATACACTTCTTCTAAACTTCCAATAAGCCTTCCCGAATCCAACCACCATTAAATTCTCTGTAGCTACGACGGCATAATCATTCTACGTTACCACGGCGGCGAGACATACGTCCTCTTCGTCCCTCGCTTCATCTCCTTCACCGGTTAGTTAGTTTCTTATTTTCTATTATAACTCCTGTTTAGAATTTCGATCAAGTTCGAATCCACCGATTGGGAAATAAACGAGAAGATCCCCTAAAGCGTGATTGGGCGCTGCTTTTGCAGAGTAGGCAACGAAGCTAGGAGAGATCTGTGGGATGGTAATGAGTCTCCGATGTCAGTTACCAGCCGCTAATATCGATGCGGTTACTGAACATATAACCGTGAAGGTGCATGATCTCGCAGATAATTCGGCCCACACTTTTCATACCTCGGTAACAAGGTGTTTCTCTATGAACGACAAGTACTTAAGAGTCTTTACTGAAATATAGTAACTATTACTGACATCTAAAAAATTTGCTACTCTGTTGACAAGTATTTTATATTTAGGGATTTCCATGACACAAAGATCTTTTATTGAAATCTCTTTTTTTATACCGAACATGTTCATAGACTTTATAAAAGTAATATTTCAAAGCTGTATTCAGAGGTCCCATGGTTAAAACATCAATGTATGTTCTTATCATTGTAGATGAAAGACATTCATCTTTCTTGGATGAGGAAGCAATAGATGAGTTTTACAAAAGTTGTATGCCTAAGTTTTTACAAAAAGCTGAAGCTGGTTATAAGCTGAGATTATGCGAGGTACAGGTGTTTTCTCTATGTGTTTGAAGTTAATGCTCTTTCACAATTCACTTAAGGGTTTTCATGTGTCTTATTTTTCAGTTGAATCTTAAACGGATAACGAAAGATCGAACATGAGCAGTTCGTAAGGTGATGATACATCGTCCATCTTGTGGTCATTGAGTTTCTGTTAAGTTGATGAAGATCATATAAGTGATGATTTCAATCTCTGTAGATCTCATATTGAATGTTGATTTATCAAACAATAAGTGAAGGCCATTGATAAATAAGGGTTCTTTTACTCATCATGATTCCACCATCATAATGAGATGGTGGAATCAACTTCTGAAATGTTATATAATATTTTTCATTTTCATTACATTCTCACAACTAAAGGAATAACTTCTATGGTAAGAGTAGTTATTTAGTTTCTTTCTTATGGTATCTTTGTCTCTCATTGCTCTTTTAAATAACATATTATGGCAAATGTCTTTGTAGGTGGAGAAGTACAACTACTATGATCTACGGAGATGCCCGAGGGTCATTTTTTGTGGGCAGTTTTCTCTTCTAATTGGCCAGTCTGATATTCCAAGGTTGAGCACAAGCAAAACATACTGTCCAAAAAACGAGGGCATCTACTAATCGCGATCTAAATACCAAGGTAATATATGTAATATACATTGGACTAATACATTTAGCTCTTCATTAATTCTTCTCTTGAGGTCTTAATGTCCGTTCAGTCTCCACATATAGGTATTGCAGTTGGGCCAGAGATACCTCGAGATACAAGGGAACCAGAGAATGCTTCCAGTGTCGAAGACTAAAGGAATTTGTCTACAAGTACAACGGCGTCCCAAAGTTGAGGGAACCAAGCATTCGCCAAAACTCCGAGGAGAAAGAGAATTTCACGACTGAGGTGGATACTGCGGTGTTTGTGAAGTTGGAGAGAGCAACTTTATCGGGCCTTATGGAAGTTCTATCGATGAATGCGTTGGCGAGACGGTGGAGAAAGTGGTAAGGGTCGTTGGGTAAATGGTTTATGTGGGAGAAGGGAGAGGTATAGTTGAACGGCTGATACAACAGAGATGCATAAAAGGAAGAAGCGAGGAAGAAAAAGAAGAAGAAGAAGAAGAAGAAGAAGAAGAAGAAGAAGAAGAAGAAGAAGACGGTGGAGAAAGTGGTAAGGGTCGTTGGGTAAATGGTTTATGTGGGAGAAGGGAGAGGTATAGTTGAACGGCTGATACAACAGAGATGCATAAAAGGAAGAAGCGAGGAAGAAGAAGAAGAAGAAGAAGAAGAAGAAGAAGAAGAAGAAGAAGAAGAAGAAGAAGAAGAAGAAGAAGAAGAAGAAGAAGAAGAAGACATCTCTGACCTTGCGCGGTTACATGCTGTATAAAATAAAGCGAGAGTACGGGTTATTGTTGAATTATTTTAAGGAGTTTTTGGAAGAAGGCAGGATCGATTCCTAAGTAGCTGAGAAAATCAGAAAAATTGTAAGAAGGAGACTCTTGTGTTCTCGTTAGCATTCAAATGTGTTCATCGTTTTGCACAATCTTTGAGAGTTTATTATGGTAATGAGCTTTCAAGTTCGTTTATTTGGTAATGAGCTTTCAAGTAGTAATAGGATATGATATTAGCAGAGAGGAAACTAAAAAAGCCAATCCTCTCCTCTGTGTCTCAACACAAAAGTCTTCTAAGATTGGAGGGGAATATCTTGATCCGACAATTTCATATCTTCTTAAAATCGGACGTGAAGAAAGATAATTAATACTAGGTATTTCAAATATTTCATTATTTTATTTTTGTTGGGATTGTTGGGTTGTACTTGCAGAAACATTTTGTATTGTTATTACATGTCTTTTTCTTCTTCCATTGTATCCTGAAATTCTACGATAAACTATGTGAACAGTACAAGTAGAATAAAGTTTTACATGATGTATAAATTCATCTTGTTTTTTTTGTTTCTTAGACTTGTCTTCTTGTCTTTATGTTTTTTTTTTCCGTTTAAAGTTCATGATAAACATAAAATTACGCAAATAAAACATAAAGATTCGATGAAGTTATTGTTGTTTCTGTAACCTGTATAAATTATGTTAGACTCATGTAAACAAATTTTCGATTAACTTTTTTATAAAAAAATGTTAACTTTTACACTAAGTTCAATGATTATATTTCTTATGAATTTTTTTTTTTAAAATCCATCAAATATGAAATTGTTACAAAAGTCAACAAAAAAAAATATTCTAGAAAATCATAAAATTATGCCGCACATGTTAATTGATATGTGTAAAATATAATTTATGTGGAGCCCACCGTCATGCACAGTAACTTATCTTTTTACTTCTATATAAACAAACGAATTCGTTCGATTGTAACATAACTCAATTTCAGAAATAATACAATTCTCTCTCGCTTCTCTCTTTACTATTCTCTACCGGGTATAAATTTTTTCGTCTTTTATTAGATTTATCTTTATGATAAAATTCCAAACACTTTTTATAACACGTTATCAGCACGATCACTCTAAAATTCCAACTTTTATATGTATACTTATAATACCCCATAGTGCGTGGATTATCGCCTCTATAATAATATACTATTTTACAATGGTTGCTTCATGCACCATAATTATTTATTTCTGTTTATGGTCGGCTTGCCGCCAGATAATTTATTTACTGCTTTAATTATTCATTTCTGTTAATGGTCGGCTTGCCGCCAGATAATTTATTTACTGTTATAATTATTTATTTCTGTTGATGGTCGGCTTGCCGCCTGATAATTTATTTATTGTTTTAGTTATTTATTTTGTTCATGGACGGCTTAGCCACCACATATTTTATTTACTGCTCATATGTGGATGACTCCGTCACCATAATATTACCGTTAAATATTTGTTTATATTATGATTATTATACAAGGATGTTTAATCACCTATATATGAATATTTTATCTGATTTTGTAAATTTTATCTGATTGATTATTAAATATTTTCAGATTAATTTTTATTTTATACCGTTACTCACAACGGTCACATTTTTTTTTTTTTCAAATTTTATACTTTTCCAACGACTATGAATAGTATTTTCAATCTATAAATACACTCATATTTCACACTTTCAAATCACTCAAACATTTAATCTTCTCCCAAACATTTTTTTTTAGTTTTCATCTTGTAAGAAAAAAAATGTTTCACTTGTTTTTAACTTTTATTATCGGTGTAATTTTTACTTGTATTTATGGTCTTTTCGTTGGAGAATTTTCTCCCGAAGAATTCATCATAAATATTGGTTTATTGTTTTATGCATTAATGTTTATTGTAATCGCTGTTATCATTTATGTAAACGGTCATTCTAAAATAATATCATGTTATATTTCTAATAATATTTTTGTGATTTTATTTTTAGAAATCAAATGGCAAATATTGAGAAGCTTAAGATCCCAGCTCTCCAAATCACTGGAGCGAACTACATAGCATGGACCACTGATGTGGAACTTCATCTAGATTCGCAGAATTTATTGAATACTATAAGAGAGGAAAATGAATCGCCTGCCAATGAAAAGGCAAGGGCGATAATTTTTCTGAGAAAACATCTAGATGAAAACTTGACGCATGATTATGCGAATATAAAAGACCCTGTAGAGTTGTGGAAAGCTCTAAAAGAAAGGTTTGATAACCAAAGGGCAATAACTCTCCCACATGCCCTCGACGAATGGGCAAACTTGAGGTTCCTGGATTTTGATAAGGTAGAACAATATAATTCTGCCATGTTAAGAATTGTGGCTCAATTGGAATATTGCGGTAACCATGTGAGCGAAGAAGAAATGCTCAACAAGACTTACCTTACTTTCCATAAGGAGCACTATGTTCTGGCACAACAATACAGGAACTGCAGGTACAGAAGGTTTTCCGAGCTGATTGTGGCGCTCATGATAGCGGAGAAGAATTATGAACTTCTCATCAAAAACCACAATGCTCGTCCTGCAGGAACCAAAGCAATCCCTGAAGTGAATGCAATGGTTGTGGAAAACATGGAGAAAATTGATGTACAAAATCCAGAGAGAGGAAGTCAAACCTATCGGGGTCGTGGTGGTCGATTTAATCGAGGACGTGGAAAGTTTTATAATCCACAAGGACGGAGGTCATTCAAATGGGTTCGATCCGAACAAAATTCCAAAGGAAAGGAAATCAAAGAGAATGCCACCCAGAAGCGTAAAGACATTTGTTACAGATGCGGATAAAAAGGACATTGGTCCCGAGTGTGTCGAATCCCTTTGCATCTTTGTAAATTATACCAAGAGTCCATTAAAGGCAAAGGAAAGGAAGTGAACCTTATGGAACACTCTGATGGTGAAACGCACCTTGACGCTTCGGACTTTGAGGATGATATCGATGTGACGGCCCTTGTGGATAACTAAAATGCTTATAGTGTGACTACTGAATAGTCTCCACAAATGTCATGTATAATATTATGCTTTTCCGTTGTTTGAAGAATAATATTGTTTTAACAAACAAACCAATGTATAATTATTGTGTGTTTTCTCTTATATGAATAAAAATTATTTTCTATTGATGTTTATTTTATTTTCAGAAATGGATCATACTACGAATGGAACAATACCTGAGGAAATAATTCGAGAAATTTGCATACCAGATAGTGGAACAACGCACACTATTCTGAGACAAAAGATTTATTTCTCTAATTTAAAACCGGCAAACATTATTGTTAATACAATATCAGGTCCTACAGACGTGATTAAAGGAACCGGTAATGCCAACTTTACGTTGCCTAATGGAACCAAGTTTTCCATAAATAATGCCTTATATTCTCCAAATTCTAAAAGGAATTTGTTGAGTTTCAAAGACATATACCTTCAATGATATGACACTCAGTCGGCAACTGAGGGTGGAAAAAAGTATATGTATATAACATCCGATAAATTCGGAAAAAGGCTTATATTGGAAAAATTTCCAAAACTTCCGTTAAGATTGCATTATACTCATATAAGTGCAATCGAGTCGCATCTAGTGATTAAAAGAAATCCAGAAGATTTCACATTGTGGCATGATCGCCTCGGTCACCCAGGCACTACGATGATGCGAAAAATCATCGAGAACTCACATGGTAATTCACTGAAAATTCAGGAGATATATCAAGGGAATAAAATGACATGTGTGTTCTCTTGGAAAACTGATCATAAGGCCATCACCAACCAAAATTGATAAAGAATCACCAAAGTTCCTTGAACGAATTCAAGGAGATATTTGTGGACCAATACATCCACCATGTGGACCATTCCACTATTTCATGGTATTAATTGACGCATCCAGCAGATGGTCACATGTTTGTCTATTATCATCTCGAAATATGGCATTTGCGAGATTTCTAACTCAGATAATCAAACTGAGGGCTCAATTCTCTGATTACACCATTAAGAGTGTTAGATTAGACAACGCTGGTGAATTCACATCCCAAGCCTTCAATGATTATTGTATGGTAACGGGAATTGAAGTTGAACATCTAGTAGCTCATGTTCATACACAAAGTGGTTTGGCCGAATCGTTAATTAAACGTCTGCAACTAATTGCAAGACCATTGATAATGAGATCAAAACTACCAACCTCTGTTTGGGGACATGCCATTTTGCATGCAGAAGCACTCATTCGGATAAGACCAAGTGCATATCATAAATATTCTCCATTACAATTAGCTTTCGGCCGAGAACCGAATATATCCCATCTAAAATTTTTTGGTTGTGCGGTATACGTGCCTATAGCACCACCACAACGCACAAAGATGGGACCACAAAGAAGGTTGGAAATATATATTGGTTGTGATTCTCCATCAATTATACGATACCTAGAACCACAGACTGGTGACGTCTTTACGGCACGATTTGCCGATTGTCATTTCGATGAGAAAGCATTCCCGGTTCTAGGGGGAGAAATTAAACAAGTAGGAAAGGATATAAAATGGTTTGTACCATCTCTGTTACATCTTGATCCTCCTACAAAACAATCAGAACTCGAAGTTCGACGAATTATGCATTTGCAGAGTATAGCAAACCAACTACCTGATGCATTTGCAGATACCAAAATGGTAACTAAATCACATATACCAGTTGCAAATGCTCCTACTCGTATTGAGATACCAAATGAATGTGAAAGAACAGATAATACACGTGAGTCTAGAACACTCTTGAAGCGTGGTAGACCTATCGGTTCTAAGGATAAAAATCCTAGAAAGCGAAAGGAAGTTGAAAAGTTTAATACTCCCAAAATAACAGAAAATATTTTAGAGGAGACGAATCATGAGACTAACGATGATGAAGAACATCATGAACCTGAAGAAAATCATGAGATTTCTATAAACTACATTCATAATGGAAAGATATGGAATCGAAATGAAATGAATGTAGTTGATGACGTTTTCTCATATCTTATGTCAAAGGAAATTGATGAGGAAAACGAAGATCCAGAACCAAAATCTGTATATGAATGTCAAAACAGACATGACTGAATGAAATGGAAAAATGCAATACAAGTCGAACTTGATTCGCTTAATAAACGAAATGTATTCGGACCTATTACACTCACACCCAAAGATATAAAACCAGTTGGATACAAATGGGTCTTCGTTCGAAAACGAAATGAGAAAAACGAGATTATGAGGTATAAGGCTCGGCTTGTGGCTCAAGGATTTTCTCAAAGACCCGGGATCGATTATGAGGAAACATATTCCCCTGTTATGGATGCAATCACGTTTAGATTCTTAATGAGTCTAGCGGCTAATGAAAATTTAGAGATGCGTCTCATGGATGTTGTTACTGCTTATCTGTATGGATCATTAGATACCGATATCTATATGAAAATTCCTGATGGGTTTAAAATGCCAGAAGCATTAAGTTCCAAACCCAAAAAGTTATGTGCAATAAAATTGCAAAGGTCATTATATGGGCTAAAACAATCTGGACGCATGTGGTATAATCGTCTCAGTGAATATTTAATCAAAGAAGGATATGTGAATAATCCTTTATGCCCATGTGTTTTCATCAAGAAAACAACATCCGGATTTGTGATTATTGCGGTGTATGTTGATGATCTAAACATAATAGGAACTCAAGGAGAAATACAAAAGGCCTCAGATTATTTAAAAGGAGAATTTGAGATGAAAGATCTCGGACAGACAAAGTATTGTCTTGGCTTACAAATTGAGCATTCTCAAAAAGGTATATTTGTGCATCAATCCACATATACCAAAAGAGTGCTAAAACGATTCAACATGGATAAGGCAAATCCTCTTAGTACTCCTATGATCGTTAGATCACTTAATGTTGAAAGCGATCCATTTCGACCACATGAGGAAAATGAAGAGATACTTGGTCCTGAAGTACCATATCTAAGTGTCATTGGAGCCCTTATGTACCTTGCGAATTGTACAAGACCTGATATATCATTTGTCGTTAATATTTTGGCAAGATTCAGTTCATCCCCTACGCGAAGGCATTGGAATGGGATTAAACATATCTTCCGCTACCTCCAAGGAACTACTGATTTAGGTTTATTTTATCCTAAGAATTCAAACGGTCAAATGATTGGTTTTGCAGATGCAGGATATTTGTCAGATCCACATAAAGCCCGATCACAAATTAGATACGTTTTTACTATCGGAGGCACAGCTATATCTTGGCGTTCTCAGAAGCAGACGCTAGTGGAAACTTCTTCAAATCATGATGAAATTATTGCCCTCCATGAAGCAAGTAGAGAATGTGTATGGTTAAGATCAATAAGCCGACACATCCAATCGAGCAGTGGGATCCACGTAAATACGGAGCCAACTATCTTATATGAAGACAATGCTGCATGTGTCACTCAAACGAAGGAAGGATATATCAAAAGTGATAGAACCAAACATATCCCTCCGAAGTTCTTCTCGTACACACAAGAACTTGAGAAGAATAAAGACATTGAAGTGAGATACATCCGATCATGTGATAATGCCGCAGATCTTTTCACGAAGTCACTACCTACCACTATGTTCAGGAAACATGTCCATAAAATTGGAATGCGTCATCAACGAGACTTACAAGATGACGCCTGATCATTCGAGGGAGAGCATTGCGTAGTTGTACTCTTTTTACCTTACTATGGCTTTTTCCACTGGGTTTTCCTAGAAAGGTTTTTAACGAGGCAATAAAGACGTTAAGCGAAAGATGATAGTGACACTGGTCTCCAAGGGGGAGTGTTACAAAAGTCAGCAAAAGAAATATTCTAGAAAGTCATAAAATTATGCCGCACATGTTAATTGATATGTGTAAAATATAATTTATGTGGAGCCCACCGTCACTATGCATGTACAGTAACTTATCTTTTTACTTCTATATAAACGAATGAATTCATTCGATTGTAACATAACTCAATTTCATAAATAATACAATTCTCTCTCGCTTCTCTCTTTACTATTCTCTACCGGGTATAAATTTTTTTGTCTTTTATTAGATTTATCTTTATGATAAAATTCCAAACACTTGTTATAACAGAAATCAAATGAAAACATATATCAGAAGGTTATCTCTTCTAGTACAAATAATATTTTCCTTTTGATTTCAGCTTCCCCAAAAAGTATCATCCTTTCACACACCGAAAAACCCAGAATGCAAGTATATTTTTGAGCATCCCCAATTTTGAGATGCATTCTAACCAGTTGCTCACAATCATTGTGCAGTCACCACAGTGAGTGACTGTGGATAGATCGATCTCAGATATATATCCGCTCTTTTTTTTTTTTAAACCTGAAACGGTGAAAACCAAAACTAAAAATTAGAAAACAAACGAAAAGTTAAGTATGTACACTTTCCGGTGGGCTGCCTCCCATCCAGCGCTTGTTTTAAGTCACGAGCTTGACTTAGATGCCGTCTAGGCTTGAGGCGGATCACTGAGGGGAACGGTGTCTCCTTCAGTGATTTTGATATTAGCGAGATATGGCTTTAGGCGTTGACCATTAACCACAAATTCACCTCATACAGTGTCCAGCAACACAACAACTCCATATGGCCTTACCTCCTTGATGGTTAATGGACCAGACCATCTCGATCGTAGCTTTCCAGGGAAGAGTCTCAGGCGAGAGTTGAAGAGCAACACCTGATCATTTGCAGCAAAGTTCCTTGGAATGATCTTCTTGTCATGGTAGGCCTTAATCCTTTCCTTGTAAATCCTAGAATTCTCATAAGCCATATGACGAATCTCATCTAGCTAGTTAAGTTGCATCAAACGTCTCTCAGAAGCAGGCTTGATGTCAAAATTCAACAACTTAACGGCCCAAGCTGCCTTGTATTCGAGCTCCACTGGAAGGTAACAAGACTTCCCATAGACGAGATGGAATGGTGTCGTTCCCAAAGGTGTCTTGTAAGCAGTCCTATACGCCTAAAGAGCGTCATAAAGCTTCACCGCCCAATTTTTCCGTGTGGTGCTTACAGTCTTCTGTAGAATGCTCTTGATCTCCCTGTTGGAAATCTTGACTTGTCCACTCGTCTGTGGATGGTAAGGGGTGGCTACCTTATGATTTACTCCATGCTTCTTCAAAAGACCCTTAAAGACCTTGTTGATGAAGTGAGATCCACCATCGCTGATCACAACCCGAGGCACCCCGAAACGCGGAAAGATCACAGATTTGAACATCTTCAAAACTACCTTGGCATCATTGGTTGGACTAGCCAGCGCTTCAACCCATTAAGATATGTAGTCCACTGCGACAAGGATATATTGATTCCCATAAGATGATGGAAATGGACCCATGAAATCAATATCCCAAACGTCGAACATCTCAACCTCCAAGATAAAATTCTGAGGCATCTCGTTACTCTTACTTATGTTCCCTTGCCTTTGACATGAATCACACTTGGAGACGAAGGCATGAGCATCTCTAAACATAGTTGGCCACCAGAAACCAGCTTGTAGAGCCTTGGACACCGTCTTGAAAGTAGCAAAGTGCCCTGCATAATTAGAACCATGGCAATGAAAGAGAATACCAGGGACTTCTTCCTCTGAAATGCATCGTCTGAAAACTCCGTCTGAACACTGCTTGTACAAGTATGGCTCATCCCAGAAGTAGTGTCTGATGTCTCTCAAGAACTTCTTCTTCTTATACCCAACAAAGTTCTCGGGTTCCTTTTCCGCAGCCAAGTAGTTTGCAAAGTCACCAAATCAAGGGATCTCAGGAAGTATGGTGTCGCGAAAAGGTGTGTAATGGTCCATGTTCCCAAGGCTGATGGCATAAACATGCTCCTCAGGGAGGCAATCATCCAAAGGGACATCTTCCTCTACACGTAGTCGAGACAAATGATCCGCAACACCGTTCTCTATGCCTTTCTTTTCTTTAATCTCCAAGTCAAACTCCTGCAGCAGGAGAATCCATCGTAGCAATCTAGTTTTGGCATCCTTCTTGGTGAGAAGGTACCTCAAAGTAGCATGATCCGTGTGTACAATCACCTTAGACCCAACAAGATATGACCGAAACTTCTCGAAAGAAAATAGTGTGGCAAGAAGCTCTTTCTCTGTTGTAGCGTACTTGCATTGAGTATCATCAAGAGTCCTACTCGCATATTAGATGACATGAAGCTTCTTCTCTTTCTTTTGTCCCAAAACAGTCCCTATTGCATAGTCACTAGCATCAGTCATTACCTCGAAAGGTGGCTCCCAATCTGGTGGTTGGACGATTGGTGCGCTAACAAGTGCTCCCTTGATTGTAAGAAAGGCCTCAAGACAAGCGGTATCGAAGTGAAACTTCATGTCCTTGCACAAAAGCTGAGTCAAAGGTCTAGCAATCTTGGAAAAATCCTTGATGAACCTTCTATAGAATCCAGCATGTCAATCCCTTTGACAGAATCAGGTGGTTGCAGACTTGTCATCACCTCTATCTTTATCTTGTCTACCTCGATACCATTCTCTGAAATTCGGTGTCCCAAAATAATCTCATCTCTAACCATGAAGCGACATTTCTCCCAATTTAATTCAAGATGCTTCTCCTCGCAGCGTCGTCGTACCCTGCACAAATTAGAAAGACAAACAGAAAAAAGATCCATAGATAGAAAAATCATCCATTAAAACTTCCATTATGTCCTCAATCATGTCAGTAAAAATCAACATCATGCATCTCTGGAATGTGGCTGGTGCATTACACAAACCAAATGGCATTCTGCGATAAGCATAGGTGCCATAAGGACATGTGAATATGGTCTTTCCTGATCGTCTGGATGGATGGGAATTTGAAAGAAACCAGAATAACCATATAGAAAACAGTAGTAAGCATGGTTAGCCAACCTCTCAAGTATTTGATCAATAAAGGGCAAAGAAAAATGATCTTTACGAGTAGCAGAGTTCAATTTCCTCCTATAATCTATGCACATACGATGGCCAGTGACTGTCCTAGTTGGGATCAACTCGTCCTTATCATTCTTAACCACAGTCACTCTGCCTTTCTTTGGTACAATATGGACCGGGCTCACCCATCTACTATCAGAGATAGCGTATATGATGCCCGCCTCTAAAAATTTCATTATCTCATTCTTTACAACATATTTTAGATTCGGGTTTAACCGTCTCTGATGTTCTATAGAAGTCATCGACTCATCTTCTAGATGGATCCTATGCATGCAAAGATCGGGTGAAATGCCTGTGATATCATCCAGTGAATAGCTTAAGGCCCTGCGATACTTTCTAAGTTCACACAAAAGCAAAACAATCTCCGCATTATTCAAATCAGCATTTATGATTACAGGGTAAGAAGAGTTAGGACCTAGAAACGCGTACCCTAGACCGGCTGGAAGTGTTTTGAGGTCTACCTTAGGAGCTTTCAGCTCGCTCCATGGGTTAGATGGTGCAGGAGGGATTGCTGCTGGAGATTTCTCGACAGCCTCTTCCAAGCTCATGTAGGCGACCATCTTCCCCAAAATCTTGCTCGAGTCCAACATCTCTGCATACCCAGTCGCGTCATCACTCAAAAATCCATGCTCGTTTGCAGCCCTTGTCAAAGCAATTTCCAATGGGTCATCAACTAGAATCTCTTCTGCAGCCTCGTTAGAGATCTCTAGTGAGTCATCGACCGAGAATGTCTGCCCATCTAACATAGAATTTTTCAGCAACTTGTCCATCTCAAATTTCATGATGATGTCTCCCAGGTGGAGATCTATTCACCCGTTCCTCACATATATGATAGCTCTAGCAGTGCATAAGAAAGGGCGTCCCAAGATGAGGGGATCCTTTGGCTCTTCTTCTAGCTCTAGAACCACGAAATCTACGGGAACAAAAGCATTGCCAATCCTCACATGTAAGTTCTCTAGAATCCCAACCGCTAACTTCACAGAATGATCGGCGAACACCAAGGAGATTTTGATTGGCTTGAACTTTGTGAATCCAAGTCGCCTAGCCACAAAATATGGCATCAAGTTGACACTCGAACCTAAATTACACAAAGAACAAGCAAACGTCATTGCTTCAATCTGTACGGATAGAACAAACCTCCCTGGATCTCTAAGCTTCCTAGGCATCTTGTTTTGAAGGACGGCGCTGCAATCTTTTGAAACTTTGATGAAGTCATCTTCTCCAGAAACCTTACTTGTCACCAAGCCTTTCACATATCTCTTCATTGCAGGTATCATCTGGATTGCATCGGCAAGGGAGAGTTTCACCGTTAGATCATCGAGCATCTCTTTGCACTTTGCCTCTTCTAAGTCCTTTCGCGACTTCTTAGGGTGAGTAGGGTATGGAACCCTTGGAGCATAGACACGCGCAGGTAGTGGTTCCTTTGCAGTCGTGTCGTTTGTAGGTTCTCTTGCTAACTCAGCTTCTGAATCGTCCTTTTCCTCTAGGTCAATGACCTCATCGGCATTTTCTCCTTTTTGCACAACAGGTTCTATCACCTTTCCACCTCTGAGCATAATAGCATTTACGAACTCGTTCCTAGGATTTTGCTCTACCTTTCCTAGAAGGACTCCCTATGGTCTCTCGATTGCTTCGGCCGTCTAAGCTACCTGAGTATCCAACTTCTTAACATGAGCAGAGAGCGACTCAAACTTTCTATTGAGATCACTGTACATGTTATCCACCTTAACATTGATCTCGTTGGCAGATTTCTGTTGGTTGCGCAAGAGTTTCTGCATGAAAACCTTGAGATCATCACTAGAGTTGTTCGCAGAGCTCGTAGAGGCTTGGAATGGGGCTTGCGTAGTCGGTTGGAAGTTGTTGAACGGCTGTTTCTGTGGAAATCCCCCCTGAAATCTATTCTGGCCTGGATTTTGCACGAACTGATTTCCCTGAAACCCTGAGAGAAGTTCTTCTGGAAGCCCTGATTTTGCACGCCAGTCTGTCCTGCAAACCCCTGAAAAGTAGGAATGCCCGCATTTTGCACAGCTGGTTTTCCCTGAAATTGTTGGCTCTGAACGTTCACTTGCTGTGGGTAGACTTGATCTTGCGAATTTTCGATGTTCGTGCTCCGATATGACAGATTCGGGTGATTTCTGTAATTTTGGTTGAAGTTCCTGTTTTGCACGAAACCTTGTCCGTTCACATAGCTCACTTCTTGCAACTCATCAGCCCCTTCTTCAACAAACTCTTGACAAAAAAACTGGATCTGCTCCATTCTCGCAAAACTGCACACCTCTCTGATTCTGACTCGCCTTCAATAGCAGATTCACCTACTCATTTAGCTCGTCGATTTTCTGAGACTCGACGCTGTTGACTCGCTTGGACCTATCATACTCCGCACAGTGATTGTTGGAACTTGCAGCCAAGTTCTCAATCAATTGGTAGGCTCCTTCCTTACTCTGAGTCACGAAGTCCCCATTGCTAGCAGCATTGAGAGCGTTCTTGTAATCCCATTCGACTCCATCATAGAAGATGCTTAGAATTTGCCCATCCGAATATCCATGATGAGGGCACTCTCTACGATACTCTTTAAATATTTCCCAAGCTTCACAAAAAGACTCTCCCGAATATTGTTGGAAAGTGGTGATCTTGTTTCTCAATGAAGCCGTCTTGGACTTAGTGTAGAAATGATCCAGGAAAGCAGCTCTGCATTCACCCCAAGTGGTGATAGACCCAGGAGGCAGAGACTTGAGCCATCTCGATGCCTTGTCCGCCAGAGAGAAAGGGAAAATTTTGCACATAATGTAGTCGGTGGGTACTCCATTTGACTTAGTAGTGCTGCAAATCTCCTCGAAGTTCTCTATGTGGTCCATTGGATTCTGAGCGGGTTGACCATGGAACACGTGCTGCTTCACCAAACCTATCATATGCGGCTTGATCTCGTAGTCATTCGTAGCGATGGCTGGTGGACAGATAGCAGCTCTGTTCTGGTATAAAGTGTGGGGAGTGTCTGCATCCCCAATCGCAGGCTGCCGTTGCTGTTACAGCAACTGTTGCACTTGCTGCTGTAGCCTCTGAAGTTCGGCTGCAGTGGCGAGTGCGTTATTGTCGATTTGATCACCCATTGTGATTTGATTCGACCTTGTCTTCCTGTTCGCTCTTTCTAGCCTTGCAAGTTCCTGGTTGTCGAAGTTGAAAAGGTTTTCAGATCCTTTGCTTCTTCTCTGCATACACCTGAAACATGCAAGAGAGAGAGATAGAACGAATTAGTAAATCTTAAACTAAATTTCAAACAGAAATTCGAAGGTAACGCAATTGGTCCCCGACAACGGCGCCAAAAACTTGATACACAGAGTTTTAACCCTAAATATCACTGCAAGTGCACAGCAAGCGAAGTAGTAATTAGGGATCGAATCCACGGGAACCAAGTGAAGTAGTAATTAGGGATCGAATCCACGAGAACCACATGATGCCTTTAAGATATCATCGCTTGTTGAGTTTAGTTTTCTTAGATCGAACAGAAAACCAAAAGTTTTCTCATACTCCTGAAATTGTTCCAACCTTGTTTGAAGAGAAACTAGAGCTTGATCCATGATTTTGATGAAATAATCTACTCTAAATCTGTCCTCCTCGCTCAAAACCATACTTTCATCAACCTATTGTCTTGGCTCCTCATCAAAATGTGTTCTCTTTTTGATAATGCGCTTCCTTTTAACATGAAAAACGGGTTCGACATCCATAGCAACCGCAATTTTTTCAGCTTTAGCTTTTGCTTCTTCAAAACCCGTCTCTCTATACTTCTGGAAAAAAAGACTAACCCCTTCAGTTGAGTAATAGCATCATTAATGTCTATATCTTCAGCTGTCTATATCTTCAGCTTGTAAAGTCTTGCCATACCATATCTTCAGCTCATACCATATAACCATACCAAACAAAAACTCAAATCCTCCAATACCGTGTGTTTCACTTATCGCAAGACATTCAGCATCACTCCGGGTTTTAGGATCATCACTATTTTCAGCCAAGCGAAGCAAAGCATCTCGGATTTCTGGAGCTTGAAAGCGAATTGCTTTAAAACTTTCAATGTGACTTTCCCAACGAGTATCTGATAAGGGTTTAAGTATCAGACCTCCCACCATTCTCTTGTAGATATCCCACCTAGTCGTCGAAGGAGAAAATAAACAATATAAACGCTGGCTGATCCCAAAAAAATCCATTCGCTTTTTCAGATGAATTAGCCATATCACAAAGTGCCAAATTCAGATTATGGCAACCACATGGCGTATAAAATGCTCGTGGATTGATATCAAGCAATCGTTTTTGTACTCCTTTGTTTTTCCGCTTCATATTTGACCAATTGTCATAACCTTGTCCTCTCACATCATCAACGTCTAACTTCAGATCAATCAATGTATAACAAACAAGATCAAAAAGCCCTTTTCCTGATTTATCTTCAACTTCCAAGAAGTGAATAAAAAATTCTTCAACCTGAGGTAAATCCGCAGAAACATCTACACATCGAATAATAAGAGACATCTGCTCTTTATGACTGATATCGGGAGTACAGTCAAGAATAACAGAGAAGTATTTGGCCTCTTGAATTTTCTTAATGATCATCATCTTCATTTCAGATCCCATCATTGCTATCAATTCATTCTAAATCTTGTGACTGAGATAATGATAGTGAGTTTCTCCTTCTTTAATTCGCCTGATGTGCTCCCGGATTATTGGATCAAAGTCTCCAAACATCTCAATAAACCTAAGAAAATTTCCATTGTTCCCCTGGCCAATCTTTTCATTACTTCCACGAAATGTTATATTGCATTTAGCCAAAGTCTTCCCTAATGCAAATAATCTCAACAAAACTTGTCTCCAATGATTTTGTTCTTTCTTAATCTCTTTTTGGACATGTTTGTCGATTGTTAGATTCTTCTGCAATCTCAACTCTAGTTCCATCCACTGGCTCATGCATGTAATGTGGCCATGGCTTCTTTCATGTTGGCTAAGCCTTGTTCGAGTGTTGTTCCAATCCTTGAATCCTATGCTTGCCAATTGAATATTATCTTTGTCCCATCCAAACAACTTGCAGCAGAAACAATAGAGTTTCTTTGATTTTGTTGAATAGACTAGCCATCGTCTATCTTGTATATCCCCATTCTTCAAACGTCTTTTGTAGTGCTTATGAGAAAAATGTCTGCCAATGTTGTTTTCAGGAAATTTATAATCTTTCGACGGTCGTGCTAGAGGACCCTTTTCAACCAAAACATCCCTCAACATTTGATCAACTTTTCCCCAATTTGCAGGATCCAAAATATCCACAAGAGAATCTTCTTTGAAATACACACCTTCTGCATTTTGATTGACATCCTCATCATCTTTCTCAACTCTATTATCATTAGCTTCTTGCTCTTTGCCAGTCTCTTCTCCTTTTTTAGAAGTCTCACAATGTTCATCATCTGCTCTAACATCCTCATCAATTCTCAGAGATTTTCGTTTTTTAACATACTTGAGAATATCACCTTCTTGAGATTTTGTCGCTTCATCTCGTCGTTTCTTCTGAGCTCTTTTTTTAGATCCACAATCGTATTTAGACTTCATTTTTCTGTAATCAAAATATAAAGGAAACATCATTAAAATTAAGTATGAATTCATGTTTAACTCAACGAATCCAATTTACAAACAAAAGAAAAAAAATACAATCCAATTTACACAACAATATGAGAAACCCAGAGAAATTGTTGCGAATTTCCGGTCGATTTCTACGGATTCAACAAGGAATTTGTTGAAATCGCAGAGAAATCGAAAGGTGTTTCTCGATTTGCATAGATTCAACAAGGAAATTAAGAGATGAATCGGTGGTGGTTGTTGTTGTTACCTTGTGCCGTTATGCGATTTGTGGAGCTTTCGGTAACCGTGATTCACCGTTCACGGTCCGTAAATTTGAAGGATCTACAGAGAAAAGAAAAACAAAAGTATAGCACAGGTCGACGATTAGAAATTGAAGAGTAGAATCAGAGATTGTATAGAGTAAAGGAAAATAATCGATTGATTGAGAAACCTGATTGGGGTAAGGTAAGAGCAGGTAAGAGATGGTGATTGATTGACTTTCCCACAGACAAAAGAAAATATATTTCTTCTACAGATATCAGAAAAAAAATTGAATGCAGAAAAAATGGGCCTTTAAAAATCTGAAAATTTTTGAGGCCCAACACGAATGTATCTTTGGTGTTTGCTCAAGGCTGGGCCTGGTTAGATTCTTATCTTCTAAGTTTGCAAATATTTATTTTGAATTTGTCCCGTATATATGTCTTTATGCAGATTTATGTTATAAGAGTGGCATATTTTTGTAACTTGTTATGTTGTTCTAGTTGCCTATTTATTTGAAATTTGATAGCATATTACTTTGGTAATGATTAATTTTTTTATTTGGGTGACATTTGATGGCAGATTAATAGTTGCTTTTGTTTGGAACTTGATGACATATTTGTTTTTATAGTTGTGGCAAATTTGTTTCCATGAAAACAGACTTATTTAATCTATTAGCAGCAAACTTTTTTTCAATATATGGTACTTAACAATTCTTAGTTCACATTTTTAAATTTATGATTTATCTTGTAAGATATGGCGTCATCAAGTGGTACGAAAGATTACCTTCCGCAACTTTACGAAAAAGAAAAAACTTCTTTGCAAAATAGAATTAATCTTATTTTGGGATGGTGAAAAATGGAGTGGGATTAGATGTATGAGATTACTTGAAAAATTCATCGATTGAAGTGATTATCAAGCTTTATAAAACTAAATTGATTTGGTGTGTCAAGATTGTCCATTACTTCCTCACTCGTTAGTTGTCAATAAAAAAAAGTCATGAGATATGGACGATTATTGGTAGTCGTCCTATTACGTTATCTTTGCATGAATTCTCTTATATTACAGGCTAAAGTGTGATGCCAATCATAAATTATTTGGATTTTTGATTGTAAACGTTCATTTAAGATCAATAAAGAAAGGCTTTGTTATTACTCTTCCAAAAATGGAACCTCGTTCTATCAAAAAACTAAATCACAATTATGCAATTTTTGTTTTTCGTAAATCACTAAGAAACATCATCACCATTGGCATCAGAGAGGGATAAAAAGATAACTGATATACTCTTTGAGTTTCGTTTCTTAGTAAAAATATTGAATTATGATGATAAATTTTTCTGTTATAAATCCAATGATTATGATAAAATATTGAATTATGATAAAATCATGAATTTGATTTATAAAAATATTGAATTATGATAAAATATTGAATTATGATAAAATTATTTTCTTATAAATTATTTTCTGTTTTCTTCTATTTCTAGTAATAAAATCATCAATTTGAGTTATTATAGTAATCTTCCCAGATTTAAAAGAAACTGTGTTGAACAATTTGTAGATCGTGTAAAGCCTATTTTGTTTTAGTTTTTGAAACATCATTAATTATATATTTAATAATAATTAAAAGATTATTAGAACCAGGACAATATTTAAAAAGTTATTAGAATCGGGGAAACCCGTTTAGACCTTGATCCGATGACTCATCCGAATCATCAATCAATGTGTTTTTTAAGCACTGTTTAAATCGTTACCATATACATATATTAGTTTTTTTAAAACGTATAGAATATGAACTATTATAAATTATGAGAATAATTATATGGACAATTCTACAACAAATAATTTTAAATTTTGACATGCGAAACCACGCCAAACGATTCTACTTGCACTATGTTGGAAATTAATCCGCACATTCTCTGAGATTCAAACTTCTATACATCATGATATAGAAAAACTAATGAACCCTTGAACCAATGAAGCTTCCATTATACATATATTAAGTTCATATTTGAAAACCACACATATATTTTAGTATAAATAAATAGTTTAAACGTAATATTCAATTACTGTAAAATTAGATATAGAGTTTCCATTTGAGAAATGAAAAAAAGAACATCCAAATAAGTATAGGTTTTAGTAATATTTTATAAGCAATAATGTGTTGAATGATATTTTCGTAACGACTTACAACTTAAACACAACATTTAAGTTTATTATTTTAACGAATAAATAAAAATTCATTGAAACTCTCTCAACTTGATGCATCATCTTTTTCTCTCTTATATATGACTTCTCAAATCATATTACCCTTTCTGTCTTTGGTCTGTTTACAAAAATCCATGTTTCATTCTTCATAAGAGACTGCGTCTCTTCTTTTATATCTAACATCCATTTGTGTCACTATTTGGATCTCTCATAACAGAAGTCCATTTTTTTTCCACAACACTCATCGTTCCATTTCTTGGCTTATTAAGCCAATGTTCAAATATTTAGGATTAAAACAAAAATGTGCAAATGTCACTAAATCTTATAAAACAAAAAATCTTTAAATTACAATAAATTTTACTACCTATATAAATTTGCGGACATCTTTATAGGCTATTGGTAAAGCTGCTGCGCCCGGTAGCTTCGCACTCGAAGTTTGTGGGTAAATACTTTGTTTAGATGAGTGACGAAGCCCCTTTTTTTTGCAAATACACATGCAGGCAGCTGAGTGGCGAGGCCCGTTTTGAAAGGCCCTAAATACAACTGATTTTTTTGTTTGAATAATATTACTGCTTGAATTGAATTTATTTTCGTCTTATTCATATGTGTACACGTGAGAACCAAGAAACACTGCATAATTGACCAAATATTCATGGTCCCATTACGAAATGAATAAAGTTCTTTATTTCTAAATTTCAATCTCGCTTCCCTCCAAGATTATTAGTAAATGGAACCCTATACCCCACGGGGCCCAAATTCATAATGCATGGCAAATAATCATTTGATAATATGATTACCGGAAAAGATAGACTTAAATACTCCGTAATTTGATTATTATTGAAATCTATATTATGATTGAAAGGTGTTTTGAGTAAATTAGAAAATATAATCTAACATACATAAATTTATTGATTTTGTTATTTATATACATATATAAATATATGTGTGTTAGGATATCTTGGAGATTACGAGAACGAGCTGAAATAAAAGTTAATATTTGTGTATATTTTTTATGCTAAATAGATAGATTTTCTATTAACAAATATCTAAAGAATTTGTTAAACAAGTTATTATAATCTGATATAAATAAGTCTATTGGCTAATCAATAAAACTGAGAGAAACTATTATATTTTGAAGATTTTCTTTAAAATCTATCAATATGTTCATATAAAAATATAGTAAATATGTACATTTTTCATTATACAGAAATCATATATATTATATAACAAACTTTTTGGAAACAGTAGATCAAGTCATGAGTTCAAACCTTAGAAATAGAAGAGAACTAGTTTTTATATATGTTTTAATTTTTAGCTTTCGCCAAACGAAAAAATTTGCGGACTATAAATCAAATAGTTTTTAGTGGCAAACTACTTAAAATTTAGTTCGAAAATTAATTCATTATATAACTTTTTAGTCGCTCGTTTTTCTAATATGTATTTTGACCTAAGATGGAAAAGTATTTTTATTTTTATTTATTTTTTATGGTTGTTTAATAAAAAACCAATCAGCCTGTTCTTTTGGTTTCTAATTCGTATAGTGTCACACAGACATAGGTAATATATATATATATATATATATAGATGTTTATCTTGTATCAAATTTTGAGAAAGATCTGACTAGCTAGTTGAAACTCTAGAAATAAGTAAAAAGATGCATACACACTTTTTTACCCAAAAAAAAAGATGCACACACACTTTTTTACCCAAAAAAAGATGCATACATACTTTCATCTTTGCATGTGTCTAATTATTTTTTTTGCAAACACTACAAAAGGAAGTTCCAAATTATAATTGGAAAATGGCAAAAAAATAAATAAAAAAAGGAGGTGGAAATCTTTGTCACGTACAAGAATTAAGTGGGAAAATATACAATAGCTATATATATGTGTAGAAAGTAGAGACAGCTAGCTAGCATGCAATGTAGAGGGAAAGCGAGTGCATGGACTTCAGTGAGTGTGTCTCATATAATGCCATTTTAACTTTTAACCTAAAAAGCAATCTTTCTCTTTCTCACTCTCTTTGTTTCAACCAAATTACAAAAAACAAACCCTTGCGAGAGTCAATAAAGCATCAGACAATCAACTAACCACATACACACCACAGCTTACATACATTCATGTCCATCGATGTCCATGTACATTCCAAAATTATTATCGGAAATACTAACTTCTTAAAAAAGAATTATTGTCATCATCAACTGATAAATTTATATATCTATTAAAAACTAAAACGTTTCACTAATTTTCCATAATTGTTATTGAGTTCACCAGTTCTTATATATATACTATCTTTTTTTTTTGGCAAAACTTTCTTATACTATTTTATAATTAAAAGTTAGGATACAAAATAATTTCAGTTTTTTTGTTGTTGATAATTAACCGCGAAGTTTGTAGATCTCAAAGCTTGTTTTATAGAAATACTAGGTCTAACAGATTTTTATTTGAAATGCAATTATTTTTTTCAGTTATCACTAGTTACTGAATTTGTTGAGAACAAAGACGAAAAGAGGTGAGCTAAACTAAGAATTCATGATTAAATAATACATCGCAAAAGAATCTACACATTATACATCAGACTCGCAGATTACAAGGGAATTCTTAAGTAGATTCTGTAATTTTAGAAACTTATTATTTTTTAATTTTTTTTTAGATACCAACTGCTTTCTCTGACCCTAAACCAGATCTACATAAGAATTCCACATTTTCTGCCTCATCTTCATCTACCTTCAGGGTGCAATGGGAAAAGCTCGAGTGTTACATTGTCAATGATTTTCTCAAATGTAGCATTTATGTTTCTTCTACTCTCTATCTCCAAGTTTTCAAATCCCCAGCTCCTACATGTTCTCTTGTACTCATTCTCTTCCACTAACTCCTCCATTGATTCTCTCTACACAAACATCAAACAAACAAAATCCTTAAATCATAGTTAAAACCCATAAAATTATTCAAACTACTTAATTAATACATACCCTGATGTCTAGTGACGATTGTGTTCTTGTCTTGGTTGGTGCACTGGTATTACATACACTATTGGTCTTGAAGTTGCTTTGGCAACTTAGGCTGATGAGGTTGTTCCTCTTCTGCTTCTGTCTCTCGCGGGCTTTGTGGTTTTGGAACCAGTAGAAAACATTCTTCCCTTCGATTTTTCCGTACTTACCTAGTTGGGATGTGATATGCTCGATCTGTTGAGCGTTCGGAGTGCGCATTCCTCCTTTGTACAACATCTCAAGTATTCCTATCTGTTCTTGTGTCGGGTTCCACCGTGTCCCTCCTGGGTGCGTCTCTACCTGCACCGATGTAACATGTCATTTGTTAAAATTATAAAAGGACATGAACCACTCCAGATATTACATATGTTAGTTTTTAGGTATATATGTGGCTATTCTGCAGAATTCTTATACGTTTTTTTTTCTCAACAAAAGAAAAGATGAAATAACATATAAACAAAAAGTGAATGTACAGTAAGGGAACTGACTTGAGGAGGGTCTATTTTGTGTTCAACAGGGTATTCAAATTTTCGTGGGCCGGTTTGATCGGGTCTAATGAAGCTCTTGAGGTCGAAAGTGGCCGAAGTGACCCCCGAAGAAGAAGAAGGAGGGGAGGAAGGACTGCCGGAGGAGAGCTTTGGGGCGAGAGGACGGAGGCGTTTGCAGCTTAGGCTAAGGGATGAAGGCGAGTCATGTTGATCCCACGACGAAAACCCATCGGAAAACTGATGAACCTTCATTGCTTATTTGATTGTGCCGGTCTCGTTACAAGACTTGGCTTAGGTATATATAGAAGAGATTTGTGGAATGTTTACTAATGTGTTAATGATAATTGGTGATATCCAGTTGGGTAGGAAAAAAGAATGAAAAATGAACAGATGATTTTCTTTTTAGAAAAGTGGGACGTCGGGAAACCAAAGACCAAATGATGGGATATGGTTGACTTTTATCATTTTAAATCTCTGTCTTTATTGTCAAAATAAATATTCGGAAATAAAAGCAATAGGTAAAGACACAAATTGGAAACTAATTAAAGATAGTGAAATCTCTGAATGTATTTTTTTTTTTTTTTTGAGAAAGTGAAATCTAATTGTGTGAATATAGATGTGTACGTGTGTTTATATACACATAATACATGCGTACGTGTGATGTGTTCAAGTCTGCATGGAGCACTACTACTTTGTACTATGCATAACATTGTACCAACCAAATTTAATTTAATTTCATGCGCATTTTGTCATGCATCAGTTAGGAATGGGTAAAAAGCCTCAAATATCGCGTTTATATTTACCATCTGAATTTTTTTTACTTGTCTATACTGTCTTGAGCTCCTATAATTTAGGCGAAATGTAGAGGGAGATGAGCCAATAAAAAATTAATTATTTTATATGTTATAGATACGTGATATCAAGAAAAAAAAAGGGGGTGATATCTAAAGACTTTTCTATTCATTGAGATGGACATTGACCATCGAGCCAATAGATTCGCTTTTACAGAATTTAGGTTTGAATTTTAACAAATGCATGTGACATAATAGAAAAATCCCAAACCAAAGCTTCACACTATCTTTCATTCTACAAGCTGTAGGGACATAATTGCTCTCTCACCTTTCTTTATTTCAAGAAAATTATTTTAGAATAAAATACAGAAAAAGTTAGCTTTAATGATAAGATGTCGAATGCTTTTCGGTGGCTCTCAAGTCTCAACAACTTTATTTGGAGAAAGTAAGAATAAGAAGAAGAATGAATGAATAAGGGAAAAAAGGTCTCTTCCAATCCCAATACTCGAAATTGCTTTCATTACTTTTGTTAAGATACGGATTTTCCCTAAGTTAGTGGTAGTTTATAATGAGCCAGGCCAGACTTTTATGCGGAAAAAGAAAAGGCTATAAGTATTTAAATAGATTACTATAATGTTATACTATCCGATGATATAACATTGTTAATTATGTTTATTTGATATTAATACAAAATCCTGGTTTGGTCAGTGTATTGTATTGTTATTCTCTTGTGCATCGGGAACCACAGAACTTCAATTTTCCAAGTATATGAAAATGTATCTTCTACCGGAAACGAATACAATAACACAGAGTTTTTTTTTTTCAAGAATTCATTACTAGGTCAAATATTAAATATACTTACAAGTTCCACTCACCAACTTCAATCTAGCCTCACATGTTCACTACCCTTTAGCCCCTTTGATCAAGATCTTTTACAAGACAATCTCTAACCCTTTTGCTAAGAAATATGCTCTTAATTGTGTTAACGCCCTACAAAGTTCACACACTCCTATTTATACATAATAGGGAAAATGGCCAGACCTAACCTTGATTTCCAAGTTGAGATTATATCAAATCTTCAACAATATAACATATTTCCTTATTCTTTGCCAAGACATAAGGAAAATCTCTATTTCTCCTTGATCATTTCCAAGATATTTCTCCAGCTCACATACTGCATCTTGGCTTGTCCATATCAGCTTAAGTCACCTAGTCCAAGCCCATTTCTTCAAACCCACTTCGTTTGATGCTTAACCCAATATGTTTGTATCACTTCCTGTAATATTTTGCACTGGTTCATTCTTCGGTATATGGTTATGTACGCATGCTACAAAATCCATATTTTCTTTGTTAATTAATGAGCACACTTTTTAACATCACTTTAATATCCAGACCGATCCACCCAATTAGATTGAAAAATTTGCGGTCCGACTAGTGATTTATGCCCTAAATGGTATATAGATGAATTTGGAAGAATTTTAAAAGAAAAAATTCATCCACCACCATTTGTGCTTAGGAGGAATTTAACAAATTTTTGTTTTTAGTTTTTCTATTTTATTTTATGAACACACTTTTTATAATACATTAGTTAATAAATTGACATTAGTTAAAAAATTGAAATTATTTAATAAATTCAATATAGTATTTTCATATTCCTCTAAAATCCACCCTTAATTTTCTACTAATTGCAAAAAAAAATTGTTAATATCTTTTTATTTTACGTTTAACAAAATTATTAAATATATCAAATGTAAAATTTAATATTTTATTATTTATTTAACTAATCTTGTTGATAAAAATTGTTTTAACTAATTTTTAATAAGTTTATTTAATTATTTTTTCAAAAAAAAAAATTCAGCTAGATTCAGTCGTTACCATTTAATTTTAAATTATTCCGCCAGATTCTGTAAAAATTCACCAAAAATTCAGTCAGATTCAGCAATTCAACCATATTCAGCCGGTACCATTTAGACCATTAATTCGGTTATATTTTACAAACGCAAACTATTACTAATCTATTTAAAACTGAAAATGCCCTTAAAAAAACAGAAGTGTTTTGTTTTTGATAATTTACTTTCGTAAAATTCTACGAAATTCTTACCGATTTTTAGTTGAAAAAATTATACCCAACTACACAGATTATAAAGTATTACATAGCTACATATTTCAAATAATAAAATGTAGTTTTATCTACATCAAAAAATACTTAATGCATGGTGACACGAAGAAACAAACAATATGTTACTAACCATATTTTAAACATTTTTATAGCATTTTTGCATATTCGATTTATGCCTTTATCCATGTTCTCATTTGTCCTGGTTGACATGCGATGACTGCCTGGTCGTGTTCTTTTACCAGACTTCACTTGATTGATCCAATCTATCTTTTCGGTACTTAGCCATTGAACCAACTGATACACATAATTTTAACTTTAAAAATATTATTGAAAATGCACAACAAATCACAATAATATTTAAGGATCAAATTTATAGAGACCAATTTTACACAACAAATCCTCAAGAGTACAATAGAGATAAGAAGAAAATATGGGTTTGTTGGTTATTTTCTAAAGATAAGCAAGTAAATAAATGTCATAAATGAGAATTCAATAGATCAAAAGCACTGGAGATCAGAGAATCTGCAGAGATTCAAGCATGCAGAAACAGATAAATCATTAGAAAAAACATTAAAAAATTATTCTAGAACTTGAATCATGAAATCAAATTGACCTACTGTCGAAGTATCAATTACTATGTCTAACAACGTAAGATTCTATTTTTTTTTTTTGAATTCAAGAGGTTAAAAATGCATTAAATTCAAATTCGATATGTCCACAAAACACTCTAACATCAGCTTTCGTTGGCTAGAGATGGTTTGATCATCTAAGTTCTTTTAGACTTTTAAATAAATACTTTTGTGCGTTAAACAACATAGGATCATAAACTAGGTTGCTAATCAAGTTTCAGCACTAAGAACAATATAAATGAAGAAACTAATTTACAATTCCCTAAATCAACATTGTAATCAATTAAACCCTGAATTCATTTGAAAACCAGAAAACCACATGGAAAAACTACTCATACATAGCAATAATCAAAACAAAAGATGAAATGATGAATGACAAGATGCAATAAATAATATAAATAAAAAGATTCAAAAATCTTCTCCAAATTATCAATATGGTTCGAATATTTTCTCCCAAACTTTAGAAACTCAAAACACAAAATCTGAAAGACATTATGAAATCAACATGCACCTTCTTCATTTGCTCGCCATACTGACATGTCTTTACGAAACTAGTATAACAGATCTATCGCACCGTTGGAATGACCTCAAACTATATCCAAATGAAAGATAACCCATTTATCTATTTTGCATTCAAATTTGAGCTTAATTCATTGGTAAAATATCCTTCAACGAATGTCAAACTCCAGGCACTTCTGCACGATCATGCATCTTCACATGCACCTTTGTAACAAAAATGGCTCATTTTTCCTCCAAAGAAACCTAAAACCTGAAAAGACTTGGCAGAGGACTAATAGACTCTTCAAAGACACTTTGACTCGATAAAAAACTAAAAAACAAACAATGAAGATCCTTAAAATTTTTGTATATCACCAACCATCCTCACTTGGCTAAGCATATGTATACGAGATTACCCTTAATCTAAATTGCACCGATCCATCTTGTACCGGATCTCTCGTCTCCAAGTACTGCTCATTCGGTTTATGGTAGCCGATTACGCACCCAACCCATATGGTTCTTGACTTGCTGATTCACCCATGTTCCTAAATCAACCGCCCATAGATCCTTCCCCGATTAAGTTCACTGTTAACCTAATCTTGCATTATCACGGTCTAGATGAGTCAACCATTATTTCAGACCCATTCACACGGGTGTTTTTACTATGTTTTGATGTTTTATCGAGTCATTTTAGTCCTTATCGAGTTATTTCAGTTTAAGAGACATTTTGGATGAAGATTAAAGTTTTTGGAACAAAAACGGGTTAATTCAACACAAGAAGGATATTAATCGATCGATCCCTCCTTCAATGAATCAATCAATATGTTGGATTCAAACACACATGGCAAGCGGATTCTAAAGATCATGGATCGATCGATCCCATTTATTGGGTGTCGATCGATTGTACTTTTCCCAATTTTCAGACGCAAAATGAATCGATCCACACCCTCATGGAACAACCGTTCCACGCGTATCGACCGATCCCTCCCATATGGATGATCGATTTGTTCACAAAAAAGGTTTTTTGCTTTTTCCTGTTTTTTCCTGGGAGGTTTCCATATCTTATCCAATCCGACCTTTGACCTATTTATACTTATTTTTAACCATTGTTTAGGCTAAGCTTTATTTTCTGCAATTTTTTGGCATCTATTTCTCTGGGCAGATAAATCTCTGACTATACAATAGTTATTAAAAAGATTTCTAAACCCCTTTAATATTTATTTACAATTTCATAATGTTTTCTTTCATATCTATTTTGCTTGTTCTCTGCAAATTTGAGTGAATAGTTAGGAGTTTCAAGGGAATTCAAGAGCGTAAAAAGAAGTTCACCATTGACCAAAAATCTCTCGATCAAGCAGCGAGAAAAATCGAAGAATCTAAAGAAAGAACGATTTCCTTAGATGTTTTGCTTCAAGCCTAGATAAGGCATCAAAGTCGAGCTAAACTACTTTAAATATAAGCGTTTAGTGGGAGGCAACTGATACACAGATTTTTAACCCTAAAAATATCACTGTAAGTACACAGCAAACGTAGTAGTATTTCAGGGATCGAATCCACAGAGACCAAGTAATACGCTATAAATCTATGTGAGTAAAGTAAAGCTAAAACACAATATGAGTTTTGTTTATTTTGAATGCAATAATGTAAATGATAAAGCCAATAAACGATGTGAACTATGAATTAAAAGCATTGGACATCAGGGAATTCGCAGGGATTCAGGGATGCAGAAATAGACAAATCATCAGGAAAAACATTAATAATCGTTCTAGAACTCAAATCACGAAATCAAATTGACCTACTGTCGTAGTATCAATTACTATGTCTAACAACTTAAGATTCTAAACTGTCGTTTAAATTTAGGAGGTTAAACATGCATTATATTCAAGTTTGATATGTTCACAAAAACACCCTAACATCAACTTTCGTTGGCTAGGAATGCTTTGCTCACTAGGTTCTTTCAGGCTTTTAAACAAAAAAATTTGGTGCGTTAAACAACCTAAGATCAGAAACTAGGTATTAATCAAGTTTCAGCAATAAGAACAACCTAGATAAAGAAACCAAGTTATCAATCCCTAATTCAACATCTTAATTCATCAAACCCTGAAATCCCTTTGAAAACCCTAAAACCCAATTGGAAAACTACTCAGACATGGTAGAACTCAAATCAAAAGATGAAATAATGAAAGACATGATGGAATAAATAAAATAGATAAGAGGGTTTAGAAATCTTCTCCAATTTGGTAATAGGGTTCAGAGATCTTCTCCCAAATTTTAGAAAGAGAATAAACTAAAGTATGAATGAAAATAAAGCGTAGCCTCCACAATGGCTAAAAATATCATATAAATAGGTCTAAAGTCGTATCTAATCAAACCAGAAAAAAGCTGGGGCGAAAAAGGAAATCTAGACTCGTCAGCATTTTGGACTGGTCACGTGAAAGTGTTATGGGCCAGTCCACCTGACCAGTCTATTTCCAGCGAATGGTAGACTGGGTGCATGAGGATGTTGTGGACCAGGCCACCTGACCAATCTACCTCTCTTGAACTCCAACGCTTGACTTTTGATTCATTTAAGCTCTGATTACCATCCTTTTCGTCCATTTCGCCTGAGAAGACCTGAAAGACTCTAAAAACACCAAAAAAATTCGAGAACACAATAAAAGACTCAAAATGGGGTCTAAAACAACGGTTAAAACCCCATAAAACACGATATATCAGCAACCCACTAGTAAGTGTTTAGTATTATTTTATTTTATTTTGGTTTTAAACGAATATACCTCACCGTATCAGAAAATAATCGAAAAGAGAAAAATGCAGATACACAATCGATCGATCTACCTAGCAATCGATCGATCGTGGTGCTGATTGATTGATCGCTAACAAGCCAATCAATCGCATATACGAAGAAAACCAGAAATCTACAAGTCACCACCGATCGATCGATCGTCATATATGTACAATTTTTTATTTTCTGACCCATAAAAAGAAAACAATTTCACCAATTGGATTGCAATTCTCCAACGATCTTCGAGGTACCATTTTATATCTATTATTTTAAATATTCTTCAATTTGATTATGAATTTCTCCGATTTAATTTTACACCGAGACGGTGTGATCTAAGTCTAAAGAAATTGTTTGCTTTCTTTTGGCTTTTATCGAGTAAATTTTTTTAAAACTTGACAAATTATTTTATTAAGTCAAAATATAGTAGAAAATTATGACCATTTCTAGGAACATATGCTTTGATTTTGAGATTCAGTGACCATTGCAGCAGGGTTATTCAGGACAGATAATTTGAAAACTCCATGACTTGACTCCCCTAGAAAATTTCAGTTTGCATTGATCTTGATGAATCTGATTTTGACTCTATTATATTGACTTCTAACATGACTTAATTTTTCTCTTTAAAGGTGTTAGATCAGAAAAACGAATCAAACATTCATGACTTCTTATTCTCTTTACCACTCTCTGTTGATCCTAAATGGCGAGCTCATTTTTAGTTGTTACCCCACCTTAAAACCCTTACCTCTTTTCAGAGCTCACATATTCTTGTCTTCATTGTCATATGTGCAGATATGTGTAAAAACGTCAGAGAGAAAGGGATCGACATAGTTTTTGAGTCACTGGAGATGCAGAGATTAAGGATACTTAGTGGAGTACATGTATTGTGATACAAGAGCTTGGTTCTTTCCAGGAATTTGCAAATATCATAGTAATTTTTGTGCCATTAAGACTTTCTGTTTCAATAAAATCAATTTCCCTATTTTGAAAAAAAAAACGTGAAAAACAATAAAGGAAAGGAAATCAATAATAGGAGTCTCAAGGCCAATAAAAATCCCAGGGAACAATATAGATCGATAGAAAGAGATTTAGAGTATTTTGCAGTGATTCGGAGTGATTCCCGGAGAAAAATCTAAGTCAAGGGTGGGGGGAGTTAGCATCTGGTGATTGGAAAACTGTGGTCATCAACATCTTCATTCTCTCTTGCAGTTTTACATAATATCTTGCATCCTCTAGAGCTTCTGGTAATCCTAAACACTTTAACTCCACCACTAAAATAACCTTTTAACTCCTATGGCTTTCTACCCTGAATGATATTCTTTAAAGAGAAAGTTCAAACAATACTTAATGAATGTAGAGAGTCAAATGTTGTGAAGTTGATATTTTTGCAGGCTTAGGATTTAGAATATGGACAAGGCTTGCGAAGGTCATGGTGGAATAATATGAGAATGTCTTGAATTAACTTTGTTTGCATGTAGATTACATGTCAAGAAATCATAACTATGATCTCAAGGATATGTGAGTTCCCACAATTTTTAAACCTATTTTCTAAGCTTGAGCTGCTATTTGTTTGAGGACAAACAAAGGTTCAAGCCAGGTGGAGTTGATATACCTCGTATTTTACCATTTTTAGTATGTTTTTAATAAAGAAACTACATGGTTTTGGAATTTTATTGGTGCTTTTAGTGTTTTGTAGTTTTGATCAACTTTACAGGAAACTAGGTGGGTCCCGCGCCTTGCGCGGAAAAATAAATACATTAGTATGTTAATAAAATTAAAACATAAATTTTTTGATTATCTATTCATTTTTCAAAAATACATATTTAAATAAAACAAATCGAACACGACATTTTCGTGTATCGAATACTGCGGAGAAATATTTCAGAATCATAAAAATCAATTTAACCGACCTTATCTCGTATAATGATATATAACATATAACTTCTTCCATATTTATATGTAGTTGCAAATAATATGGATCTAATTGACTAAAAAAAAGAGATTGAAAATATAGATATATAACTTTTGCGTAAACACCATATTTTAGAATAAAAATACTAAAATATAACTAAAAAATAAAATAGAAATGGATAATTTATAAATAGAACTAACGAAAATTTCAATTCCATAAAATAACTAAAAACTCAAAATCTTAGAGACTATAAGATATTTTCTTATAAACCACATTCATTTTCTTCCATTCAAAACCACTCGTTTAAACAATACAATCATATATATATATATTAATTAAGGAGACATTCACAAAAAAAAATCATAGCTGTCGTTCAAAGAGAATTTTAGGGGACATGTCATTTAATTTAACCAATCAGAATATTTCAATTAAAACTATATGCCATGGTGGAAATCTCTACATATTCTCATTAATTTTATAAAATAAGCCCATTAATACATGTTTTACAAATTTAAATCCAACTAAATGTAATATTTTAGACTTACCATATCATCTATTTTTAATTTTTTCTGATATATTAACAAATTTTTTATTCTTATATTTATAACAATATTATATATTGTGTATATATGTATTTAGATTAATATACTATACAAATATTTTTATTATGATGTAGTCTATTATACATATTTAATCACACTGGCATATATTTATACAATTCATTATTGGAAAATATATATTTTTTCATTTGTTATGTCCCACAAATTCATATAAATCTAAAATTTATCTGATTTATCGTATGCTCTATAATTTACACGAATAATGAAGATCAATTTTACACTTGAAAGATATTGAAATAAATAATATTTGCATATGTTTTGATCAATTTTACACATAAAATATTAAAAATAATGACATTAACAGATTCTTGATCAAAAGTATTCAACTTTATTACATTTATGCACAATACATATCATTTTTGTACGTTTATAAATGTTAGAATTTATATTTTTGTCACACACGTTTAAATATTAAAATGATTAGTCAACCTATTTAATCACTTAAGTACGAATTGTGTTAAATTTTGTATGGACGGATTTAAAGAATCGTTAGGACGTTTATAAAAAAAATCTAAAGTGTATTATTTTAAAATGTATATCTTTTGTTGTAAACAAAATTCACAATTAAATTAATGTTTTATGTTCGCATCGACGAATGTATGTGTTGTCCCAAAATGATTCACACCAACTTATAGAGTTCAAAAATAATTTATTAACAAGTTATTAAAAATAATCATTCACACCAAAATGATTCCTAGAAAAATGATGCCACTTATACCATTTTGAATTTACTATTCAATTTTTAATTTTTAGATCTAATTTTTAAAATCAATATTCTAATTTTATAAGTAATTGTTATTTTTATATATAAGATTAAAATTTTTTTTTTGAAGATAACCAATTTCATTATTTTTGATATTTTAAGTTTTTTTTCCTTATCATTGTTATCCTTTTTTTCGAGTGCCCACATTTATTATCTTTACTCAACGCAAATGTTTGTATTTATTTATATTTTTTTGACGAGAACATTATAAAATTATTCATTGACATTGTAACATCAATTTATTTAAAAAAAAATAAGGGGTACTTAACCCTAACATGGAAGTCTAAACCCTTATAAATGCACGTAAACATTGAAAATAATTCATAGATCCTAAATCATAAATTCTAGCATCAAATTTTAAATTCAAATACAAACACGTATAAATTGATTTTTTTATAGTAATCATATGCCATCAAATTTTTTGATCAGGGATGTTAAACCCAAGTATGAACGTCTAAACCCTAACCATGCACACAATCATTGGAAATTATACATAGACTCATTTGATGGTTTACAGAAAATACATAGGCTAGGATTCAATTCCTCGATTCATCGTGATCCTCTATCAGCAATAAAATCTCCACATTATATCATTTCATAGAACAATTCGATCGATGAGTTTTAATTTGATTTTTTTGTTCTTGTTTTTACATAACGTATTTGAAACACATGAGCATACGTTCGGATTTAGATAATAAGAATTTTTAAATATATATATGTTTTGTCTTTTCTTTCGGTAGAGCATCTGGTATTTCCCTCTTTAACGTTAATTGTTTGGATTAGATTTTGGGTCCTCCGTACGGAGTCGTAGATTTCTTGCATACAACCTTAGAGTGTCCTATGGGAATAGTCAGAGAGCTCCTGGTACGTTGGACTTCCGTCCTCTTGGGGGATGAGAGGTGCGTCTTCTCTAAGGTATAATTTGTTCTGATATTATCTCTACATTTACAACGTAGTTTATAATATTATCTCTACATTTACTCTCTGAGGTAAAAAGAACAGGACATTCCTCATCAATGGAGGCTATGGCTACCATCATAAACGATAACTATAATATAACAACAGTTGTTTTAGTAAGAAGAAGTTATGATATATAGATTAAATAAAGAAACATTAAAATAATAATTAGAAATACATAATGAAACTTTAAAGATTTAAAGATTAATAATAACCCAAGGACGAAGATAATATTTGAATGACGATCAAATTGATGAGACTTATAAATCAGAAAGCATATAAATTACGATCAAATTGATGAGACTTATAAATCAGAAAGCATATATTAATATCAATATCAACAACGATAATTAGGCCAGAAGTCAATAACATACAGAATAACACTATGTAGAGTTTCAATTTTCAACACAAATCTTGCTTAGAAAATAAAACATCTAATAGCATGATATTTATAAGAAGATATAGAGACAACCTAGAGTTTTTTTAAAGTCCACACATATATATGGGTGAAGATAACAAATTAAATCGAAAGCCAAAAGCCCAATATAAAGCTTTAATTACGAAAAGTCTGAAAAACATTAAAATATTAACGTACAAATAAAAATAATAGGGCAAATTCTATATGGTGCAAAACTCTGATGATATTTTAATAATCATTGTTATATAATAATAAAAAAAAATATTAACGTACGAATGAAAAATAGTAGGGCAAATTATATATAGTGCAAAACTCTGATGATATTTTAATAATCATTGTAATATAATGAAAAAATAAATCAATAAAATATAATGAAAAAATCTATTATTACGTAGGTTTCCCAACTTTGAATATCAATAATATGATAATATAATGAGTACTGTACATTACGAGTTAATTATATGGGCCAAGATTAAAAGAAAAATCGAAACCCAGATGCCCAATTTAGACAATGGCAGCATATGTAATTAAAACGATTCATTAATAGCATAAGGGTAAAAACAGGTCTGAGAGCGATTCTGGAGCCGCCACGTAGGATTTTGCACTTGCTAAATAATAGTATGATTGGAGCAATTTGGAAAAAAAAAATGCAAACCAATATTTTGGAGATTGGACAGATTATGAGCATCAAATATTTCACATCATATGAAGACCTTCCTGATGCGGACATCCAAACCACACCAAACTGAGAGCATACCAAACCAGTTGGTACACGTACCAAACCGGACAATACGGAGCATTTTGGAGAATTCTTGCCCAAATGGAATTCCGATCAAGCACAAGGCCTAGGATTGATTATTCATCATAAAATCAACCCTAAGAAGACTAATGGTTCAGGTGGAATTATTTACGAGCCAACCGATTCGAAGATGGTACGAGAGGACTCACCCGGACCGTACCAAAATCAACTTCACCAATCCAAAGGAGACTTTTCCCGATCCAAATTAAAGATTCATCAGCCAATCATATGCTCTAAGGAGAATGATCGATCCAGAACTCAATTGGAACGATCAGATTTAGAGATGGTTCACAAACCTCCATCCGGAGTCTTAACCGAGCCATGGAAGCTGTCCCTAGGAGAATTAGCTCGATCCACTCACCACAGATTTGTTATTCACCAGCCAACCAACTATTTTGAAGAGTTTTATCATGAGAAACCATCCCCGGTTCGAGTTAGTTTAGGAGTTGCTCATTTGGCCTTACCCGCGGACATATGTGCACTCAATGGAGGACTCCGACCAGACCAGAAGGATTTAAGCCATGAAACCAGTTGGTATAAAATCTTGATCTAACAGAGGCATGTGGAAAATTGTAATCAGACCAAGAATGATTTTGGTTTAGGAGATATTCAATTTCTAAACCGAAGGATCTTCGGATTACCTTATTTGGAATCTTACAGGTTTATGAGGCTTCAAACATATCAGTGGTACCCTGGAGACTTTGAGATGCTTCTAGAAGCTTACCACAACCTTCTTGGATGCTCCAACATGCATTGGATCTGGCGGATCCAATTGTATCTTCAATTGAGCCAACCGGAGCCATTTATGGAAAATATGAAGACCGGCCGGTTCAATCACTTGCAAACCATAATATGGCGAACAAGAGAGATTATTAGACATCTAAAGAAGTTTATAAGTACTTTCCCGTGCACCAGCAACCACAGGATCAGGCGGATCCTCTTACTTGTATACTTGCCATATTTGGATGCTTTCACACTTGGAGGAATAACTCACCAACGGCTCTATCATCATTGCTGCTACGTTTTGAAGTCATATTTAGTGCACTTAGACGTCCCAAAGACACACCACTTTCAGCCCAAGCTTTCAAGACTCAAACATCATCAACTTGCCTTATTTTGACCGATTTTCTCTTTAATGTTTCAACGGCTCTTTACATTGATTTTTGTGATTTTGTTTTGTCATTTTAGAGTCCATGACCGTTGTATATTGAGCCTATAAAAGCTCAGCTCTTAGTTCATTGTAAATCACCCTTGAATTTCGAAAGTAATAAACAATTTGTTATTTGTCCATAAAATTTGAGTCTTTGTGTTGTTCTTATTTTATTAGAGTTTAAGTGAGCGATTCACTTCTATTCTCTTGAAGCCATGGATCTGTTTGTTTGTGTGATTCAAACAACCTTATTCGTTCACAGATTGAGCGACTCAATCACCCCTTATCACGTTCCATCTCGACTTCATTCCACCTTTCGCGAGATTAAGCTTGGAATCTCTTGATCATTGAGTGATCATAAGTTGGAGTGATTCCAATCTTATATTATTTGGTATCAGAGCTTTAAAATCTCTTCTCCATCATGTTGTATCTCTTCAACCTCTATCTTTCATAATTTTATGCTTGTTATTTTATTTTATCTAAATTGAAAACCATAAAAAAATGTCCTTCTTTGTTTTTGTTTATTGAATGTTATAAAATTTTTCTAAAACCCATAAAATTTGTTTCTTGCAATTTGTTCTTGCTTATTTTGGTTCTGCACCATCATCACCTTTTAAAAAAAAACAAAACAAAAATTATTTGCTTCAGTTTTTGTTTAAATTCGTTCCATAAAACTTATACTTTTATTTGTTTTAAATAGTTTTCGAAATTTTATCCTATTAAATAAAAAAAAAGAAAAATAAATAGTTGTTTCAATTTTATTTTCACCTTCTGCATCTTTGATTTTATATTGCATTTGTTTTTTAAAAAAAACATTTTTTCGTACTTTCCTTATTTCAGTTTATTTGCAACGGCCATATTCTCTTAGCTTGTGTGCAAATTTTACATAATCACTACTGAATTGTCTCTGATCTTTGTGTAGGTACAATGACACCTTATCAAAACATTTACAACAATGCCTTCTATGGCAACATCAAAGAATGGAGACCACCGGATCCTAAGCCGCCAGACAAAACAAACAGCCTACCCCGTCTTAAAATATTTAAAGGAGGGTACGGACCCGAGACCTACTTGTATTGGACTGAGAGAATGGATGGTTACTTCCTGCACCATCGAACACCAGAAGACAAGAGACTTTCTCAAGCTATCTCTCAACTTAGAGAAGAAGCCGAGACATGGTGGCAAGATGAAGAAGAACATTGATGGTATTATAATGATCCAGTCATCACCACATGGGAAGAACTCAAGCTGCTCATGGATGAGCGGTGCATCTCTAGAGATTTTCCACAAGAAGTCAAAAAACGTTATGGTAGAAAACCAATTCGCAAGGTCACCAAAAGTACACCACCTACAAAGAAGGATTCTGAAATGGACCAGCCACAAGCCGAAAACATTGTAAGTTCATCTCAATCTTTGTCCAGACCTTCAATTAAACTTGTAAAAGAACATGTTTCACCCTTGGTTTTTTCAAGAAAAACCGAGATAATTTTTGTAGGTATTAAAGAGCTTACGACAAGTCCACAACCTGCTGATAGAGGAGGCCCCTTCAAAACAGTTCGACCCAAGCCTAACAAACTCGAAAGGTAAACTTCTAAGCCTCCATACACAATTTGATTTTAACTTGCTCTATCGTGGTGCAAGTTATCAAGTTTCGAGGTCGAAATTTTCTCAAGGAGGAGGGTATGATGCGGACATCTAAACCACACCAAACTGGGAGCATACTAAACCAGCTGGTACACGTACCAAACAGGTCAATACAGAGCATTTTGGAGAATTCTTGCCCAAATGGAGTTCCGATCAAGCACAAAGCCTAGGGTTATTCATCAAGAAATCAATCCTAAGAAGACTAATAGTTCAGGTGGAATCATTTACCATTCACTCGATTAGAAGATGGTACGAGAGAACTCACCCGAACCGTACCAAAATCAACTTCACCAACCCAAAATACACTTTTCCCGGCCCAAATTGAAGATTCATCAGCCAATCATATGCTCTAAGGAGAATGATCGATCCAGAACCCAATTGGAACGATCAGATTTAGAGATGGTTCACAAACCTCCATCCGGAGTCTTAACCGAGCCATGGAAGCTGTCCCTAGGAGAATTGGCTCAATCCAATCACCACAGATTTGTTATTCACCAGCCAACCAACTATTTTGAAGAGTTTTATCATGAGAAACTATCCCCGGTTCGAGTTGGTTTAGGAGTTGCTCATTTGGCCTTACCCACGGACATATGTGCACTCAATGGAGGACTCCGACCAGACCAGAAGGATTTAAGCCATGAAACCAGTTGGTATAAAATCTTGATCTAACAGAGGCATGTGAAAAATTGTAATCAGACCAAGAATGATTTTGGTTTAGGAGATATTCAATTTCTAAACCGAAGGATCTTCGGATTACCTTATTTGGAATCTTACAGGTTTATGAGGCTTCAAACATATCAGTGGTACCCTGGAGACTTTGAGATGCTTCTAGAAGCTTACCACAACCTTCTTGGATGCTCCAACATGCATTGGATCTGGCGGATCCAATTGTATCTTCAATTGAGCCAACCGGAGCCGTTTATGGAAAATATGAAGACCGGCCGGTTCAATCACTTGCAAACCATAATATGGCGAACAAGAGAGATTATTAGACATCTAAAGAAGTTTATAAGTACTTTCCCGTGCACCAGCAACCACAGGATCAGGCGGATCCTCTTACTTGTATACTTGCCATATTTGGATGCTTTCACACTTGGAGGAATAACTCACCAACGGCTCTATCATCATTGCTGCTACGTTTTGAAGTCATATTTAGTGCACTTAGACGTCCCAAAGACACACCACTTTCAGCCCAAGCTTTCAAGACTCAAACATCATCAACTTGCCTTATTTTGACCGATTTTCTCTTTAATGTTTCAACGGCTCTTTACATTGATTTTTGTGATTTTGTTTTGTCATTTTAGAGTCCATGACCGTTGTATATTGAGCCTATAAAAGCTCAGCTCTTAGTTCATTGTAAATCACCCTTGAATTTCGAAAGTAATAAACAATTTGTTATTTGTCCACAAAGTTTAAGTCTTTGTGTTGTTCTTATTTCATTAGAGTTTAAGTGAGTGATTCACTTCTATTCTCTTGAAGCCACAGATCTGTTTGTTTGTGTGATTCAATCAACCTTATTCGTTCACCGATTAAGCGAGTCAATCACCCCTTATCACGTTCCATCTCGACTTCATTCCACCTTCCGCGAGATTAAGCTTGAAATCTCTTGATCATTGAGTGATCATAAGTTGGAGTGATTCCGATCTTATATCACTTCCCACCGTTGGATCAAGTTCAAAGTGTACCATATGATATATGGGTGTGTTAGCTTGGATTTCTATATCAGAACGTGAAAATCCAACGGTGAGATCTCAAGATATGCTCAATTTAGAGAAGACATGTCATGCATTCTCGAAGAAGAAGCATACAAAAAATGTGGAAGGGAGATCGATCGATCACCACATGAGCGATCGATCGATCGGGTCCCAAAAAACAGGTAAATTTCCATGGTTATCGAAGAATATATTTTTTAAATCCTTTGGGATATACCCTAGATGACTTCCACACCTATAAATCACCAGAGAGTCCACGAAAATTAGGAGGCTTTGACAGCTACCAAAGTTCTTCATCACCAAAAACTATTTGAGTTTATTTTGTTCTTTCTTTGTTTTTGTTCGATAAGGGAGAAGTTCTCGCCTCTTTTTATCTCCATAGAAAAGTTTTCCGAACCCTTTGCTATTGTTCTTAATGATTATAACTATTTATATTGCTTTTACTTTTGTTTTCATAATCATGTTTGAGTCGATCTCTTGTTGGGACTAGGGGTTATTCAAGGGGATTTTCATGGTTCGATAGATATGTTTCTAGGAATAGAGTGGCGCTCTTGATAAGTTAGAGTAGTTCTTCATCTAGATATGTTCGTTAATGCATGTTTCTTTATTGATCATCTAAAAATTGATATTAGAATGACTTCGGCTTGCACACTACTTAAGTTATCATTTAGATCTGATGTTTGATGGGCCTAACGCTTTAACCTAACGCTTTAACATGCGAAAATTGAGTTACTGAGTTAGGTGAAAAATTGAACATGAATATAAATGCTTGTTTAACTATGTTATTGACTGCGAGAGTTGATTGATAGGATAGTTAGGCATAAATGATTATCGCCACGAGAGTGGGTTAGTCATATAACAGTGATTTGAGTTCCAGAACGAAGAAAAACCGATGTCAATTACCTCTAAGAATAAAACCTGAATAATTTGAACTATGAAACTCTGAGAAACTCCTGAATGTCCAACGTTTTAATTACATTGCTTACAACGCTTTAATTTTTATTGTTTTTATCATCAAAACCCCCCCCAAAACCCTCTTATTTGCATATTTAACTTAATTTTTAGTTCAAGATTACTATTGTGCACTCTTGGTTCTATGGATTTGATCCTTAAGTATTACAATTGATCGTTGTACACTTGCTGCAGCAAGATCATTGTGTCATAAGGTAAAAACCAACACACGTTGGTGATCATCCCAAGGATTACGGTGGTTCGAACATTTCACCCATTTTCAATTTGTTTATCTACCAATATTTTTTTTTTTTGAAATTTCAAATTTATTGAGCAACAAGAAGCTATTTGCAAAGTGGATACAAGAAAAAATGATTTAGTCGTATGTTTAGACATTGCTGTTCAGAAAAGAACTAAACGATGGGGTTGTAGTCCAAACTTAAGAGAGGCGTCATGAGCAAGATGATTTTCTATTGTGGTCTAACCTCGAACCAGCGTTGTAGCAGGCCTTCAAGCTTGTGCGCACCATGATACCGGAGGGAGACGATACGGGTACATACCACTTTCTCAACAAGTTTGGTTAGATGGGAGAGTGAGATACCTCTGGTTTGATGCCTACGGAAATTTCTCTCTACCCACACAGATAGATCCAAGTTTGGAAATTTAGGCGGACTAGAATCGAGTCTAACCTGCCAAAATTTGCCATAGTGAGGTGACAGGCGGTGCCTGGCCAATCTGAAATTTGGTTTGTTCCCAGTAGCCATTCCCCAACACTTACCCATACGGTGTATGCATATGGGCAAGCAAAGAAGATATGGTCCCTTGTTCCAATCTCCAATCGCACATATGACTGTATGTAAAAAGACGTTTCTAAAAAGCTAGGCAAACAATAAAAGAGAAACGTGGTACCCTTTAAGTAAATCAAACAAGGTTTGACCAAGAAATCTTATCGCGAGGGGTTCAAAACTGCTGCCAAGTCTTTGATGCAGAGAAAGTTGGTCTAAACTCACCTTCTGAGTGCCTACTGAGGGGGACATCTCTTCCAATTGTAGTAGTTGGGATCAGAGCAGCCTTTATTCTTTCTATAAGCTCATGGTGATACCTGCTTCAAGTTGTCCGGATGTTCCAACTCGAGTCTATCACATCGGCTAAAACAGTGTCATAACGTTTCACACCCAAAAGACGCGTGCCAGAATTTTTTGTGATGTTTATTAGCCATCCTATCTGCAGCAAATCATCAAATCAAAACATAGATATACGTCAATCCCTAATTTTAAACTGGAAAATGGAGCTGTTTGGTTCTAAAATATTAATAGTTTTTTCCAAATCCAAAAATTTTTTGTTGTTTTTTTGATATTTAAAAAAAAAAATTTTATATTTTTTTATATCGATAATTTAACATTATTGTAAGGATATTAATATTTTAGAATGTGAAATTTGAATAAATTTTAAAATTTAATAAACTATAAAACGTATTCTAAACTTGATTTAACAACTTTGATAACATGTATTATAATTGTTTTGATAAGTAATTTTGTACCGATGTGTCATAAAATATACTATTTTTATAATGACATTTTACACCAAATTTTACAATAAAAAGGGTGTCTTCCTAAATGCCTCTCGGATTGTGGAGTTTTTTTATTTTTTGTCGGAAATAACAATGTTGAACAGTAGAGTATAATTCAGATTTTTGGAAAACTAAATTCAATATTGTGTTATATAAAGAAAAGCTTGTACAAATGACAAAAGACAATCATGTTAATTGGAAAAAGTGAAAGGACAAGTGTCATTCCATCTAGAGATGGTACGTGGGGGTAATCATATCACGTTTGACACTACACCCATTCACATATTTTATGATTTCTCTTTATATTCAGGTCTAACCTAATTAAGAAACCATGAATCAGCAAGATAACTAAAATTGAAGCAAACATTCAGCTAAAATTTTCGGGACCTTTATAAAAAAATAGGTGGTTTTCTTCATACTTTGGTTAATTTCCTAATTTATATATAATTTTTGGTTATCACATGCAAATACTTCAACAAATTATAGTCAGGTACTTTGATTAATTCAGTGAAGATAAATTATCGCGGATTACATATAAAAATGTTTTGGAATTACATGACATTCTACACAAAAATAAAACAGATCTTGGTGGCCGATAAATTAGTTAATTGCATAGGTTTTGTTTTTTTTTCATGAACAAAACTGTTCTACTTTTAGGGAAAATTGAATAAATACTTATTTTTTATGGTGATATAACCTTTTTTTTTTTAATGTAGAACTGTTTGAATATACAATTATTGAATTCTATATATTAAATGATCGTCATTTTTTTGTAGATTTGTTCATTTATCACTAGAGCATTTCCAATAGAAGTTTTTCACATAGATTTTCAACAATTATTAAAAAAAAATGATATAATATTATTTAAATATCAAAAATAATAATAAAATATGAGATGGGTATCTCAAAACATGAGATGAGAAAATTTTGAGTGGGTTTTTCATGTTTTGAGATATCCAAATAATTTAATATTATTATTCTAATACACCTAAATAATATTATATTATTATTATTATTTTAAAAGTAATTTTCAAAAATATCATATTTTGAAATTTTGTTTCCAAAAAAATCACCATTAGTTTTATTTTCTAAAAATACCAGTTTTGGTTTTCCAAAAATACCAGAAAAATAAAATTAAACTTTAAACTTTCAAAATTAAACCATAAAACTTAAAAACTAAACCCTATCCCCTAAAAACTAAATCCTAAATCTAAAATAGTTAAACTAAACCCAAAAATTTAAATTATAAAGTTTTGAAAATTGTTTTTAGTGTGTGGTATTTTTGGAAAACCAAAATTTTTATTGGTATTTTTGAAAAATAAAACTAATTGTGGTATTTTTGAAAACAAAAATTTAAAGTATGATATTTAAAAAAAAAAATTTATTTTAATATTTTTTTAGAACCCCTATGAAAAACTACCATTGAGGATGCTCTTAGGTGTGACATTGCATCAAAATACATGCTTTAAAATATATAATATTATGTGTATTAAAAACATATTATATGATATGTGACTTAGATAGATTTTGCGAGATCCATTAGACCGGAGAACGCTGTCGATACCGGATTTTTGGTGAGCACGAGTAAGCGGCTTGACTGCTAGGGAAGGGGGGAGGGGAACTTAAATCGACTTACATCACCCAATAAGAAGCTGTTAAGTCAGCAATAGGTTTGGAATGCATATATCTCTATTTCGGTACAAAACAGGCCTACTCTTGGAGAGCAGTCGAAAGCGCATCTGACAGACTAGATCGGCCACATGATTCTACCAACCGTCGCCTGGGAAAGGCGTTCGCCACCCTACGCAAGAAAAAAAATGATGCGACTTAATAAAGGTCCTAGGCCGAGCTAAAGGCCGAAGGTAAGGGTGAATTCTTTATAAATACACTACCTTGAACTTCATAAAGAATTTTGGGAGGATCCGACTTGAGAATACTCTTGATACAGAGTTTTAACCCTAAAATATCACTGCAAGTGCACAGCAAACGAAATAGTATTTAGGGATCGAATCCACGAGAACCAAGTATCACACTACGAATCTATATGAATGAAACTAAGCTAAGATGGCAATATGGTTGTTGTTATGCGAAACGAAATAACAATATAAAAACGGTGTGAAAATCAATTAAAAACAAACGTTAGGTCAAAGACAATTCGCAGGAATTCAGAGATCATGAACCAAACAATTATTCAGAAAACGATAAAGCGCAATCTCAAACTCAAACATGAATGTTTAACCAATCCACTGTCCTGGTATCAATTACTTTATCTAGAAACCTAAGAATCTAAACTGTTGTTTGATCTTAGCATTCTAAACAAACATTAACGAGCAGGTTTGATATGTTCACAAATTGCCTTAACATCAGCTTTCGTTGGCTAAAGACAATTTGCTCACCTATGTTCTATCAAGCAATCTATAACACTTTTGATGAATAAATTAACCCTAAATCAGAGATTAAGTGATCAATTTAATCTAAACAATGAGAACAACGATAGGTGAAGACAAGATAATAAATCCCTATCTATGTCTGATTCAACGATTCATAAATTCCCTTGAAAACCTAAACCTAACTATGAAATTACTCAGACATGGATGCAGAGAAACAAGAAAGAGATGAAGAAAAATTCATAATCAAATAAATAGAAATCCAAAGGGGTTCAAAAATCTTCTCAAGAGATGCAGAGTCAGAGATTCGTCTCCCCAAAACTTACAGAGAAAAAGCTAAAAAGTCTGAAGAATAAAATAAAGCATAGCCTCCAAGAGGCTAAAAATAAGGTATATATAAGTCTACAATCAGATTGATTCAAGATGGGATGATTCCAGGACGAAACAGGAAAGTTCAGAATTTCTTTTTTTCGTCTGGGTGTTGGCCCGGTCGGGCTGGGTTGGTGGCCTGCTCGGGCTGAACTCCCTGCCGCATTGTTAGCATATTTTGTCCCTGGTCCACTCGGGCTGGGTGCTAGCCTGCTCTGACTGGCCTTTTATTTTCTGCACATGCTTCTTTTGTTCGCCAGACTGACATGTCTTCACTAAAACTTGTACAACTTTCGATCGCACCGTTGGAGTTATCTCAAATTGCTTCCAAATGAAAGCTAACTCAATGATCTAGCTTGAACCAAGATTTGAGCTCAATCCAAAGGCGGAAAGTTCTTCAACTGATGCCAAACTTCTGACCATTCAACACGATCATGCATCTTTTTATTTCCATTCGCAACCAAAACATCTTGTTTTCTTCCAAAACAGTTTAGAACCTGAAAAGACTCTAAAAACATAGAAAAGACTCGATAAAAAAAGTGAATATCATGGTTGAAAACCGGTAAAAACCATATGATATATCAACTCTCTCGGAAGAATCACTCGTAATTCAATCCCTATGAAAAAGTTCCAACCCCACTTTTCCTAAAAAATTTTATCTCTTGTATTTCTTACTCTTCCTAAAGATAACAGACGGAGGTCCGATCCTGCGCGACGTGGCTCCAAAGTCAATCCATACTCACTTCTGAAATAAACAGATTCGATGTGTAATAACAGAAAATATCAATTTGCTTTTTCACATCAACTTCTACATTTAAATGAGTTGTTTTCCTTCTCCTCCCTGGTGATTTTCTTGCTATCCATTTGAATTGATAAAACATCAGAAAATATGTATTGGAAAAGATAACCAAATGGTATATAAACGTATAAATCTTAAACTGTATTGCACTATTCAACAATAAAAATGACATTACACTATCCCAAATATATATATATATATATATATATATTTATATATATATATATTTATATTGTTAATGAAAATCTAAAAATAAGCCCTAAAACTTAAAATACATAAAATCCAACGATAAAATAACATTCCACTATCCAAAATAGAATAATAATTTTATAAATTTTGTTTTATGCTATATAAAAGTCTAAATTCTAAACTCTATTATGGAACTCAAAAAAAATAAAAATAGTATTCTAGTTTCCCTAAAGCATATCTGGATGAATTTTTGCTAAATAATTGCACCTTGAAATATGTAATATTGAAATAAGATAACCACATTGTATATATAATTTTATCGATCAACCAAGTTGTCTGAAATGAATATGGATGAATATTTTGATGTTCCAAATCAGTAGTCATTTTATTTATCTATGTTTCAAAACATTTGCAACATTTTACTTTTTCCATTTGAATTTGAATTTTAATATTTATAATTTTATCGCGAATTAATTTTTCTATTTTAATTATTTTTTATAACAAATTCTTTTTATATTTAAATTATTTTCAATAATATTTTTTATTTTATTAATTATACATTTAACCACCAATTATTAATGGTTATAAATTAGCTACTTATAAGTTATAACCGCAATAATCCGTGGTCGTATCCATATATAGCCACAGAATACACATATGTCAAATCAATAGCTAAATGGCCTAATTATAATATGTGGTGATGATTCAACTTATAGTATGTGGCTATACGTAGTGCCTAATTAGTCACTATTTGTAATGACTATACAGTTTTTTTAGTCACTGTTAATCACTAACCACGTCGTATCCTATTTAAATCACTTAATTATAGTGACCATACTATAGGCATTTAACCGATGAATAATCTATGCCTAACTAGTAACAAAATTGCCACATAACTATTTAGTACGGATATTTCCGGGCCATATGTGGCTAAATCCAATTTTGGGTACGGAAAAATCTGTGAATAAAACATTGTTTTCATGCAATAAAAATATACGCACCTAAGTCAAATAATCCATCCCTAGGTTATCTTGTTGCATAGATGTGAGAGAGAAATTGGGATGGTCAAAGGGACGAGGGAGAATGATTGAATCAAAAGAGACAATAAGTGATGAAGTCGAGAGTAACCTCTAAGTGGAGCAATCGGTGCTATAATAATATTCATCAATCATTATCCATTCGTATATGTAATCCAACCAACTAAATTTGTTATCATACGCACGTGTCTGTGGACCATACGTGCCAAACTCTTCCCTTTGCATCATTAGTGTTATTGCTGAATTATATATATATATATATATATATATATATATATATATATATATATTGATTATAAAATTTGTCAGAACTACAAAAGCCAGCGGCTAACAAAAAAGTTCCGGAGACTAAGTCGACAGACCATCAGATCCATGGAACTTAAGCCGACGAACTACAAAATAATCAGAGTCTAAGCCATGCGAAAGGGAGACATGGATTTTGCCAAAACATAATCTAAGTAAACACTAATGGGATCACAGTCCCGCAATAAACCACGAGAGCCACACCTAGGGATCGAGCTTAATCAGAATAAACATCGCCGAAAATATTACCTATACCTATCAGGAATCCGACGCAAAACCAAATCGAAGACAAACGATAAGCGGCTTCTTCTATAGCGAATAATCTACCTCAACAAGACAAGAGTTCCTAGGAAACTAAACTGGCAAGATGGAGGAAATCAGAAAAATTGGATCTTCAAACAAAACTCCCGGAAACGTCGATGCAGGATGAGCCCGACTTGACGACGCCTAGGTAGAATCCTCTGAACAGACCAAGATTCCAATTAGATCTTTACCGTAGAGACAAAAAACGAACCACTCTAACTAGATCGTACCAAACTCAGACCCCGAATAGTATACAATCAGAATCCGGGAAGAGGCGAGAGAACCCAAAGCAAATAGGATATAAGAACCGGTGAAGCAAGAAGAAAACAAGCCCAATAGGTAGGCCCACTGGCCCAACACATAGAACCATCAACCCACAAGGGGAAGAAAATTCGACAATAATCCACGGCTGATGGGACGACGGAGACCAGACCTCAACACTGTTGGAAACCAAACCTGATCAAAAATCACATCCGGAGTCGAAGACCGAACCAGAGCTGATGTCGACAGAGAACATAACCAGGCAAAAAAACTCAGATCTGAGCCTCAAGAGTAGACTAACTCGAAGCCGGCCGATGCGAGAACTTCACGACGATGGCTAAAACCTAGCACCTCCAACGAAGACCTAGACAAAGCATAAACTCCAGAAAAGCCACGAGCCATATCTTGATAACAAACCCATACCCACTAAGAAGAAACTAAGATTGGAACCTAGATCTAAAACCGATGAGAACGAAAGCAAAATCCTAATAAACACTGGCTCCGGCGACGATGCTAAGAAAGTTGCCGGTCGCCGGACCCAAACAAACAAAACGGCGGAGAGGGTACTGTTTGCGGCGGCAGGGGCTTTGGGTGAGAGAGAGAGGTTTTGTGTTATTACTGCTTTCTCATCTTTTTGTCTTATTAGGTGAAACAATGTTATATTTTTAGACTTATTGAGGGTTTAAATAGTACCAAAGGAATCTGGCTGAATTTTGGTGATTTTTTGCGGAAGCGGAATAATTTTGAATTTAAATGGTAATAGCGGAATGTGGTTAAATTTTTGAAAATAAATAAATTAATTAAATTTATGAAAATATTAATTAAATATTGTTTTTATCGAAATTAAATATTTATGTTTATAAATTTTTAAAAAAAATATTTTATTGAATTATCTCTTAAACCTAACTTATTTCATCAATATTTTCGTTTTTTTTACTTTTGTTTAGCAAAATTTACAAGTATTTTTCATAATCTACCACTAAATTAGTAAGAACTTTCAAAATTTATTTATTTCTAATATTAGTACAATATTAAACAAAGAAAATGAAAATTAAATATTTAAACTTAAAACATTTAAAATCAAAAACATTACAAATTGAAAATACATTATTCTTAAATATATATTAATAATCCAATAATAATAGTCATCCTATAATTGTTGTTTTTTTTTCAATTATGTTTTCACAATCTAAATTTGTATTTGTTTATATATATAGTTGTATGTGTATTTTACAAATTAAGTTCATCATATTAACTACAAAGAAAGATGCATAGAAAACAAGTAAGTAACAAAAATTGTTGAATTGGAAAAATTCCTCCAAATTCCTCTAGAACAACTGGTATTGGATTAATTTGTTTTTCACTAATTCCTGGCAATTTCTCAAATCATATGTCACCATTTAGGGCCTGAATCTTTTAGGTTTTAAATGTGTGGATGGCTAATTACAGACAAGTATGCAGGATAAAAAGGACGGACTGGACATGACCGGATCTGAATTACATTTCCATCACTATCTTTCACGGAGGTGAGCAACCGTTTGTTACAATTTTTCACCTTAAAAGAAAATTGTTATCAAAGATACATGTAGTGAGATATGAGTAAGGTCTTGGTATTATGACCAGAAGGACTGCCAAAATATTTCAAATGCCTTCAATTAGCGGGAAAATTTAAGAAATGTCATGAATATTAGTTTGTTAGCAAGTGACAGAGAGATGCAAAAATAAAGAGTATTTACATTCTAAGACAATGTCAGTATATGATTTTAAAGAATGACAACACATTGTTATTTTGCAGCGAATAACATTTTGACCATTTTGGATGATTTTACCAATTCATTTAACGATTAGGAGAAATGTGTTTTTTTTCTTCTACATGACATGTTAATTTACTACGTGGACATTTGTTTTATTAAGGCTATGAATGCTCGAGTAGTTTTTGGTTTTTGAGTTTTTTGGTTTTTGATTTTGCTTAGATTTTTGTGTTTTGAAAAAAATTGAATGGTGACTTATTATAGTGTTTGGTTTTTGTCTATATATATATATGTTTACATTAAAAAGGTGTATATATTTAATTAAATAGAAAAATGAAATTTAAGTAAATGTTGATGGTGTTGGATAAACTTCAAGTTACTTGCAGTCCAAGATATCTATAACAATTTGGTTATGGATAAGATAGGCTAAAAGGAAAATTACCATTGTTCATTAGGAATAGGAAAGAGTAGTTTTCTATTTTTAATAGGAATTGAAATAGCAATGTTATATATATCTTGGTCAAGTTGTGATCAAAGATACAAGTTTTGGAGTTTAGTTTTTGAGTTATATTTCTAAACTTAATAAAGAGAGTAATTCTTTAAACAAGGCTTGAGAAACTTTATTTGGTATCAGAGTTTGGAGGTGATTCTATCAACAGGGCTTGGACAAACCAAGACGAAGATAATACGTACGTCCAGCCGTCGTGACCAAGACATGGCCGACGACAACGCACCACGTCCGAAGGAGTTTTCTCCACCATCGATTCAATGTCCCATGCTAAACTCATCAAACTACACGGTGTGGTCTATGAGGATGAAAATCTTGTTGAAGATCTATAAAGTATGGGATACAATCGAACCCGGTTCGAAGGAACCCAATAAAAACAATGTCGCGATAAGGACTATTGTTTCAAGCTATCCCGGAGGTCCTTATTTTACAAGTCGGTGAACAAGAGTCTTCAAAAGGGATATGGGATGCAATCAAAGCACGTCACCTTGGAGCTGATCGTGTTAAGGAGGCGAGATTACAAACCCTTATGTATGAATTTGAGAGAATCAAGATGATGGATTCGGATACAATTGATAGCTTCTCTGGCAAGTTATCCGAGATAGCATCAAAAGCGGCTTCTCTTGGTGAAACTATTGAGGAACCCAAGTTATTGAAAAAATTTCTCAATAGTCTACCAAGGAGCAAGTTTATACAAATCATCGCCTCTTTAGAACAAGTTTTGGACTTGCAAACAACAAGTTTTGAAGATATAATAGGAAGACTCAAGGCCTATGAAGAACGGATTCACAATGAGGAGAATCACGAAGAAACTCAAGGAAAACTGATGTTTACCAACACACAATAAAGTACTTGGAGTTCTCGGGGAAGAGGACGTGGTAGAGGTGGTCGTGGTTACAGAGGACGTGAAAGAGGAAGAGGAAGAGGAGATACACAAGATCGATAAACAAATCAAGAAGATTAGATCAATTTAAAGAATAAGAAGGATCGATCAAAGGTGGTTTGTTATCGATGTGATAAGCAAGGACACTTTGCTTCTACATGTCCGGATCGGCCAAAATATAGACAAGAAGCAAATAAAGTAGAGACGGAGGAAGCCGATACAATACTTTACTTGCATGAGGTCGTGTTCTTGAATAAAGAAAAAGTTATACCGAAAAATTATGAGACCAATGGCAAAGACGAAGAGATGTGGTACCTTGACAATGGGGCGAGCAATCACATGACTGGTCATAAATCATATTTTTCGGAGCTTAACGAGAATATAAAGGGGAAGGTTAAGTTTGGGGATGGGTCTTGCGTCAAGATTTCTGGGAAAGGATCGATCTTATTTCAAAGTAAGATAAGTGAGCAAACTTTGGTCTCCTACATCTACTACATACCTTCACTTAAGAGTAACATCATGAGTTTAGGACAAGCTACCGAGATTGGGTGTGATGTAAGAATGAGACAAGACTATCTTACACTTCATGATCCGATGGGGAGACTTTTGGTAAAAGTTACAAGATCACCAAACCGGCTCTACAAGATTAAGCTAAAGATTGGGACACCAATATGTTTACATTCAAGAATAGAAGATGATTCATGGAGATGGCACGCACGTTTGGGTCATATAAGCTTCAAAATAATGAATACGATGTTCCGGCAAAAGATGGTTCATGGTTTACCGGAAATACGAGATGAGAAAAATTTGTGTGAGTCTTGTTTAGTTGGAAAACAAACTCGCCCAATCTTTTCCGAAAACTTCATTGTTTCGAGCTACTAGGTCTTTGGAGCTTCTACATGCCGACTTATGTGGTCCCATAACACCACCAACCATGGCTAATAACAAATATATTTTTGTTATTATTGATAATTTTTCAAGATATATGTGGACTATCTTGCTAAAGGAGAAAAGTGAAGCCTATGGGAAATTTAAAGTGTTTAAAAGCTTGGTAGAGAAAGAGGTTGGGAAATCGATCATGATCCTAAGAACTGATAGGGGAGGAGAGTTCACTTCAAGTGAATTTAACGAGTTTTGTGATACAAGTGGTATCAAGAGACATCTCACAGTGCCATACACACCGCAACAAAATAGGGTTGTTGAAAGAAGAAATAGGACCTTGATGGAGATGACTAGGAGTATTCTCAAGGCAATGAAGGTGCCAAATTTTCTATGGGGAGAGGCTGTGCGACATGCTACCCATGTGATCAATAGAGTACCAACAAAAGCACTTGAGAACATGACCCCTTATGAATGCTTGCGATTGAGAAACTTGACATTGAGCACTTAAAAGTGTTTGGATGCTTAGCATTCTCAAAGGTACAATCTACACATCTTAAGAAGCTTGATGATAGATCAAAGTCATTGGTTCACCTTGGGATCGAGCCAGGATCCAAGGCGTATCGGCTTTATGATCCAACTACACGAAAGGTAGTTGTAAGACGTGATGTTGTATTTGATGAGTGTACGAGCTGGAGCAAAATAGGAAGCGATTCGAGTAGGGATCCCGGTATGTTTCACATGCGTTGGGGTGAAACTATCGATAATGGAGATGGACCCGCGGTTGTTGGCGGTGAACAACAACAAGATCAAGACGAAACCGCAAGTGAGGCGTCATATATATGATTCTGAGCAAGAAGTCGACAACGACTTGGTCGATAATTTTCAGAATAATGAGGCACACAATGAGCAAGGAGCAATCGATCAACCACCACTTAGAAGATCAAAACGTCAAACTAGTAAACCGAGCTACCTCAATGATTATGTCCTCCTTGCTGACATTGAATGTGAGATACTTTTACTATCAATCAATCAAGAATCAAGAAATTATGAAGAAGCTAAAGACTCAATCGAATGGACAAAGGCGTGTCTAGAAGAGATTGATTCGATTAACAAGAACAATGCTTGGTTGTTGGTTGATAAACCATTTGGGGTTACAATTATTGGACTTAAGTGGGTATTCAAGATCAAGAGGAATGCAGATGGTTCAATAAACAAGTATAAGGCTAGGCTTGTGGCAAAGGGCTATGTACAAAGAGAGGGAATCGACTTCGACGAGGTATTCGCACCAGTAGTAAGAATTGAGACAATTAGGCTACTTATTGCTTTAGCTGCCTCTCATGGTTGGAAGATTCATCACCTTGATGTAAAGACCGCATTTCTACATGGCGAGTTAAACGAAGAAGTGTTCGTATCGCAACCCGAAGGCTTTGAGAAGAAGGGAGATGAACACAAGGTTTTTAAGCTTTCCAAGGCTTTGTATGGCTTGAGACAAGCCCCACGGGCATGGAACACAAAGCTTGATAAGATTTTGAAAGGTATGAAGTTCAAAAAATGTTCAAAAGAGAGCTCCGTGTATCGCAAGGAAGAAGGAGACAATCTTCTTATTATTGCTGTGTATGTTGATGACCTCTTTGTAACTGGAAATACATTGAAGATCATCGAGGAATTCAAAGTTGGGATGGCATCTAAGTTTGAGATGTCGGATTTAGGAAAGCTTACTTACTACCTTGGTATCGAAGTTACTCAAAACAAGGAAGGAATCGAGATCAAACAAGAGGCTTATGCACGTCGGATTCTTGAGGAAGCTGGTTTAGACGCTTGCAACCGGGCGCATATTCCAATGGAGTTTGGTTTAGCGTTGTCTAAAGCACAAGAAGAAGAACCCGTAGAAGATGCTAGGTTGTATCGAAGAAGGATTGGGTGTTTAAGATATCTTGTACACACAAGACCGGACCTAGCTTATTCAGTCGGATTAACAAGTAGGTATATGCAAGAGCCGAGAAAGTCACACGCTGCAGCATTGAAGCAAATTTTAAGATATCTACAAGGTACGTTAAGCTACGGTTTAATGTTTAAACGTGGTGGAACAAAGAAGATTGTTGGCTATAGTGATAGTAGCCATAACACAAATCGTGATGATGGAAGAAGCACGACCGGGCATGTGTTTTACTACGGTGAATCGCCAATCACGTGGTGTTCCCAAAAGCAAGGCACCGTCGCTTTATCTTCTTGTGAAGCCGAGTTCATGGCTGCCACGGAAGCTGCAAAACAAGCAATTTGGCTTCAAGACTTATTAAGTGAGATAATAGGAAGAGAGAGTAAGAGAGTGGTTCTTTACATCGATAACAAAGCTGCCATTGCACTTACAAAGAACCCCGTGTTTCATGGCCGAAGCAAGCACATTCATAAGCGATATCATTTTATTCGAGAGTGTGTTGAAAATGAGCAAATTGAGGTTTAGCATATACCCGGAGAAGAGCAACGAGCGGATATACTAACGAATGCCCTAGCAAGAATCAAGTTCAAGGAAATGAGAAATTTGATTGGAGTTCAAAACCTCTCGAAGAACAACTGGAAGCTTAAGGGAGTGAATGTTGGATAAACTTCAAGGTTACTTGCAGCCCAAGATATCTATAACAAGTTGGTTATGGATAAGATAGGCTAAAAGGAAAATTACCATTGTTCATTAGGAATAGGAAAGAGTAGTTTTCTATTTTTAATAGGAATTGAAATAGCAATGTTGTGCTATATATATCTTGGTCAAGTTGTGATCAAAGATACAAGCTTTGGAGTTTAGTTTTTGAGTTATATTTCTAAACTTAATAAAGAGAGTAATTTTTTAAACAAGGCTTGAAAAATTTTAGATGGATTATATTATTATTTACAAAAACACTAATAAAGTATAAAACGAAAAAAGTATTGATGGCGTTTTGAGGGAGAAACCCCATAAATATGGATTTTGGTTTTTCAAAATTTGTTAAAACATTCAAAACTAGTTTCCCTATTTGGTAGGACAACTTTTTTTTTTTCAAAATCTTGAATGTAAACTAGATTTTTGGAAAAACTAAAATCAAAAAGCACTTCAAAAAGCACTTCAAAAACCACAACCAATCAAAGCCTAAGTGTAGTTTTATACAGTTTTATTCATGTCATCTATGTGTTGTAGATTTTTTTGAACTATGCTATTGTCTATAAGTGGACATCTAGGAAGGTATATTCAAATTTAGTATTTGGAAGAATTTGGGAGGATTTGATTTTAAATGATATTTTAGATGATTTTGGGTGAATTAGGAAAATTGTTATGAGTTTTATTAAAATACTCTAAAATCTCATTTAAAACCATGAGATTTAGATTTTCATATTTTTTAACTAAAAAATTCTACATAAACATCTTAAAATCACAAAAATCTCCTAAAATCCACTGTTTAAAATATTTTCAATAACAGTGGATTTTAAAATATATTAAAAAACAATAGTTTAATATAGATGATTTATCATTAATTTAATAGAAATTCCAAATTGAATAACACTCCCTTAATTCTATCATATGGATTTATATTTCCATTATATAATTATGTGATCTATTATCTTGGAATTCTATATTATTATTTAATTCGTTAAATTTTTTTTATCAATCCAAATAAATATATTTTAAAAAATATATATAACAAAATAGCATGTTACATTTTCACCTAAATTTTACGTCACCCATTTGCTATTTTCTCAAAAAAAAATTTAACATTTTTTTTTTGTCATTAGAATAATAAACTAATTTACCACGGTTCGGTTATCTAAATCGGCGATGATGAGTCTACATAGAAAATATCAGAAGTAGCTAGTCGTGCACCATTCACAAGTCTGTCAGCCTTGAAATTTAGAGTGCGCGGGATGTGAGATAGCGAAAAGAAAGAGAACTTCTCCTTGAGTTTCATTAATTATTCAATGTGGATTTCAAACGCCGGCCACTCCGTCGGTATAGACACCATCTTCACCAAATCAGAACAGTCTGTTGCGAAAGCTGCCTCTGTCTGCTGCATGTCGATCAAACATTGCATGGCCCATCCTAGAGCTTCAATCTCCACGTGTAGGGGGGAAAGACTCCGTCGCAGATTCTGGGCTCCCATCATGATCCATGTGCCTTCATCTTGAAAAACATAACATCCAAGGCCTGAAAATTTATCTGAGTCTTTCCAAGAGCCATCAATATAGCATTTCAAACATGAATATACCAGAGGTCCCCTTAGTTGTCCGTCATTTAGCATTATATCATTTGGCATCTCCGATTGGGCCTTCTCCCAAACTAAAGTTTCTATTTCCGCATTCCGCAGAGCAATATATGGATCTATATCTAGTCCTCGAAAAACTTTGTCGTTTCGTGCTTTCCAAATATACCACATGATCCATGGAAACCTCTGATCCTGATTCCCAGGAGGCACTCGCCATAACAAAAAATCCATATTTGTGTAGATGGAGGATACCGGAAAGACTACATTGGCCGTAGGGATGGTTGAGAGCGCTCATGTTTAAAATGCGGGAGGGCATTCAAAAAGAGCATGGTTTATAGTCTCTTCCAATCCACAACGGGCACACTGAGTCTCACACCGTATCCCCCTAGTCTTCAGATTTACACTAACCGATAAGCACCCCGTAATTACTTGCCAGAGAAAATGCCTTAGCTTTAGCGGACATTGGACCTTCCACGCCTGTGCCTGCAACGGTCGCACGTTTGGGCCGAAAGTTATGGGTTGTTCCATATACATATTCTGTTATTCAATTTGATATCCCGATTTGACCGTGTATCTTCCGGACTTCGTATAATGCCACCCTAGAGAGTCAGGTCTGAGTATATTTCCCACCAAAATACCTCGAATAATTTGCACGTCCTCTGGGATAATGGTCGCATTTAGCAAATCCATATTACAGGTCTTTGTTTGAGCGTCAATCAAATGGTTGACCATTAAAGCTGGATCATGATTGATAGTTTTAAAAACTGGTGACCTCGGGTGTTGAGCTGGAATCCAAGGATCCGTCCATATAGAAATAGAATATCCGGATCCAACTCTTTTAATTAGCCATTTATTAACCAGAGGTCTAACCGTTATGATACTTTTCCAACCATGATGGCGAGTATGATTTATCTGAATAACATTTTTCATTTACCTAATTAAATCTTCATTCTTTGTCATTTACATAATTAACTCAAAAAATTAGATAGACATGAAATTTTGCCCACAGCTTTATTGATTGTAACTTTGTAAATTTTCAATAATAATTTAGATGGACATACTAATGATAAACACGTTATATATATGATAAATTTATAGTCCGAAAGTAATATATGGCATACTTATATGATAAAAATAAAAATAAATAGTTTATAACTTGAATGTCTATATATATGTTACGATAAAATACAAGAGATACCCTTGTTATTTTTCTTTAAGTACCATCATAACCATTCTTATCTACTGCAATATATATATATATTTTTTTTTTTAATAATCTACTGCAATATTCTAAACTAATTATATTAGTACAATGGAGAGTCTTATCAACTAAAAAACATGTAAATAATTTGTTGGACATTGGTTTATATTCATAATCTCAATTCTCTTGGTCTATCTACTCCTGTTGGTGGATCTTCATATCTTTTTGGACATTCTAGGACAATGGAACTTTGATGACACTGAAGATTACTCTATTTAGACTCCTAAGATATTTTTGTTGATCATACAAATCATCACGAACTCTTTATTTTTCAACCTGCACAACACATACAAAACGTTTTCAAATAGGTGATGATGGTCTAAACTTTTATGGGTCAATACAATTAACCCTAGAACTGCAATGTGAAAACTAAAAATATGTATGTTCATTGATTAAGTTTTTTCTTTCGATAAGTTCAGATTTGTTTCTGACAAAATTTGTTTTTCTGTTTGGTTATAATTATCAGAAGGAAAACCAAACAAAACCATAGTAAGATAACTTTTACAAGACAAATAAAACTAAAAACAAAATAAAAACATTCTCTCTCTCAATTATATAATCTATTTACTAAGTTGACAAGAAAAAAGAAGACATTCTACCTAAAAGAAATGATATGGAAGATTCGCGTTTTGGTAGCTAGCAGTGGAAAATAAAGTTGGAATGAGCAAAATTCTCTTTGCTTTTTGGGCACTCAGACTCACTCTGTCACTCACCTTCACTTTATTTTCTTCTTTTCTTTTTCAATTTTCCCTCTCTTTTATTTTCTTGAGAAAGTGAGAGAGAATGAATTGAAAAGGGCTGAAGTGAGTGAGTGACATTATGATCGCATGGAGAGAAATTTGTCAAAGTTATGTAAGGCTAAAGTTGGTACAAAATTTGCATCTAAAATCCCTTCTTTTTATTCTTTGTGGAGAACACTCCATTTTTCCCAACTTTTTCTATCTTTTTCCTTTTTCACTCACAATAATCAATTTTAACCGAATTGGAAAACTTTGCTGGACTAAATTCATTCATTAAGTTGTTTGAGAACCTGATACATCAAATCCGCATTACACCCGAAATCTTGAATCTTCAATGAAATTTTTAGGAAAATGGTTATAAAAAACCCCAACTTTCAAATCTCGGCTATTAAAAGCCCCAATTCATGGCGTGGACAATTTAAAGCATCAACTTATGTTGACTTTTGTTTTAAGTCCCAAACTTTCGTTGATTGAGCCAAATTAGGCACGTCGTTAGTCAACTATAACTGTTGACTAACACTAGTTACAGTTAACTAACATCGTGCCTAATTTGGCTTAGTCAACGAAAGTTTGGAATTTTTTTGGTAATTAAAAGTTAGAAATTTTTTTTTGCTTAAAATTTTGTTTTCTCACAAACTTTTGGATAAAAATATTTAAAATGATTGTAGCACTAAGCAAAATATAGAATAGAAAAAAAAAATTAAATGAAAAAATATAAAAAATCGAAAAATCAAAAGCGTAGTAAATTTATTTTAACAGAGTTTTAAAAATTAAAAGAGAAATTCATAAAATTTGTAAATCTACGACAATAAAATCAATGATTGCGAAAGATAACCCGAATATTATTAATTATTCATTGGTAAAATTTATGAACAATTATATAGGAAAATAGTCATAAAAGTATATGTTAAAACTTTCATTGCAACTCTTATATGGGAAAATGGTCATAAAAGTTTATTTTGAAAGATTTTTTAAAAATAAAAGATATTGCAATAAAATCAACTATTGCGAAAGATTGCAATAAAATCAACTATATAAATAAATAATCATATTTGAGTTATCTATTGCAAAAATTGATTTAAAATTGTTGAAAATTTACAAATTTTATGAATTTTTCTTTTAATTAAAAAATTTTAAAATAGATTTTAGGTGAAAAATAAAACGGTACTTTCATCTTTTGATATCTCTATTTTTTTATATAACCAATGAATTATATTAAAAGAGAAATTTATAAAATTTGTAATTTCACTATTTTTTCTCATCCACAATTTTTTTACTAGTGTACAATAGTACTTAATGTTATAATCATTTTGACTATTTTAATCCAAATGTTTGGAAAAATAATCTTTTGGATAAAAAAAGTTTCAACTTTTTATTTACCAAAAAAAACCCCAACTTTTTATTTACCACAAAAAAATCTCCAACTTTTTATTTACCAAAAAAGTCTCCAATTTTTTTTATTAAGCTATTTTAGTCATAGTATTAGTCAACGGACTACGTCGTATCTAATTTGGCTCAGTCAACGAAAATTTGAATTTAAAAAAAAAGTCAACATAAGTTGATGCTTTAAATTGTCCACGCCAAAATTGGAGCTTTTAATAGCCGAAATTTGAAAGTTGAGGTTTTTTATGACCATTTTTCCAAATTTTTACATAAAGTTTCCAATTTTACTTTGCTTTTTTTGTTTAAGCTAATTTTTCACTAAGTAACATACCATCGCACTAATTATCATTTTTGATAAATACGGTTTAGAATTTGCTGATTAGGGATTATTCTGGACTTTTTTATTTACTAATTTTGAAAATGTTATATTTGTCTTAAATAGATTATTGATGAGCTAAATAAAAAATACAGTGATTTCACTGCCAAAAAAAAAAAAAAAAACCATCAACGAATATCAATCATATTTATACACTTTTAATCCTTGGAATGCACACAATAAGTCAAATAGTCAATTATATTCGAAGGGAGTACATATGTAAACAATCTAATAACTAGATAAATCAACTTCACTCTTTACAATATTTGTAATGCGGAGTTAACAAGCACGTGACAAAGAGGGATGACACGACACTAGAAGGCTCCACTCAATATCCGTCGGTTGGCTCCAAGGTTTGGTGACTTCGGAGTAACAAGAATCAGCGAGGGTGTACACTAGCGGGTGCTACAACACGAATGAACGATTAAAACAACCTCACGGCAAAATACGGGCCTCGTCACAAATATTCTCCAACATTCAAGTCAAATATAAATCATGCGGCTAGTCGAATGGGGCGAAGAAAGTGAGTTTGGTTCTAAACCGAATCTTAGGAATAATCGAACTCCGATCTAATATGTTGTTGAGGAAGCTATTTTTTGGAGTGAAATTTCTGACTTGAGAAGCCTAAAAGAAATTTCGCATGGTCAACACCGATTTCATATATCGCATTCTGATATATTTATTGTTGTGAATTGCGGACGAAGAAAAACAAAGAAGATGAATTCGTAAGAAATTTAGAGAAAAAGCGTATTAAGGTGAATATCCTTTTGTTTAGGATTTTTTTTATTAACTGTGTGAATGAATGATTACAAACTCTTATGATCCATATATATAAACTTCAAAACTCGATACAACTAGGAATACAAATAGAACTCATTGGCATCCTTCCGGCTCGCTAAAAAAACCCATTTATAATACATTATCAAATTTTTAGTTACCAAAAACAACACTTATCCTAAAAATATGAAAATCATTTTCCAATAGTTAGTATATATATAACGTAAATTGTCATTTTCCTATACTTACATTTGATTTGTCTATAGCGAAACCAATATCGATTTTTATTTATTTAAAAGCCTCTTAGATTTCTCTTCGAAAAAACACTTTTAAGCGTAACCTTTATATTCTAATACTATATATATCTCTACAAGATTGATAAAAAAATGGTCAACACTATTCTGAAGACATATATATATATACCGCTGAAATGTCTTTGCAGTATGATCATCATAATAGGTTGTTTCAGCAAATTTTAACTAATTCGAATTGTCTTCGACAGTTCTACGAATCAACATAAGATAATATTTTTTATTGATAAATGCATTTCAAATAACACCACTTTGAATTACACTTAATCGAATGTTTTTAGCGATTGTTAGTGAATGATCTTCAAAAATTTGGGCGCTAGTTGTCGAATTTTCAGCCTTTAAGAGGACCAAATCGCTATGAATCAGGCTTTAGGGTTCTCGATCGCTATGTTTTCCAAGCAGCGAGAGGTTCTCTAGGGCAATTTTTTCGATTTCTTCCCCATGCCTCTTCACCAAAACTTCTTATTTTATAAGCCTCTCTCAACTTTAATTTTGTTAGAATTATGAATGATGAGTCACTAACTAATCTCAAAGAATCGGACCTACCGTTGGTTGCTTCATATTCCTCTTAAGATTCAGATTCCGAATCGCTCGCTTCTAAACTATGTTTTTTTAAGGATTCGGACCGACCGTCGTTGTCATAGTTCACAATGACCTTGGACGAAATGTTCAACATTTTTCCTAGGAACATCATCAAAGATGGACGGTGAAAGTTTTCGCATACATAGGAAGTGGAAGCGACATTTTAATTGAATTTAAAACTGTTTCTAGCAACGATCGGGTTGATGAAATTATTTTACGTAACACATGTAAATTATGTTGGAAACCCAACATATGAAATGAGAAAGGATTTAAACTATTATATAAGTGATATAGATTAATAGTCATTGTCAATAGTTTTAAGTTAGAAATTCTTGTCTTATGTATATATTAGTGCAAGTCTTTTCTCATTTTTAGTATAGATGTTGGTTTCACAGTCTCCTTAACCAGGAATAGAATCTCGCAGATATTATTTTCTCTACAATATTCTCAACAGCTTTAAAACAATCCGACCCGTAACCATTCATGAGCCTAACAGCAGCTGTTACTAGATCAACTCCAAGTGGAGCAATTCGTAAAGAAGATCAAACCCGAGAACGACTTATAACAATGGAACTCCAAACATATTCAATAAAAGCACTATATACCTAAAATTCAAGTTATAATGAATTTATATATATATATATATATATATATATATATAAATTAACTTTTCTCACTTCTTTCTTTCCACCACAGCATCATCCACATGTCATTATTTAATTGATTTTATTTGCATGACTAAATTATAAGTGATTAAATTATATTTATATAACAAAGAGTAAAATTAATAGTACTAGATGATATACATTTATATTTTATAAATTATTGATATTTGTCACATATTCTTTTACAATTAATTTTATAAATTTTAATTAAAATTAAAATTAACATTTTAACTTTATTTATTAGTTGGTATTTTAGTATTAAATTTTAAACGTCATTTGAGAAGTCATATCTCAAATTTTAAATCATAAAAGTTGAAATTCATAAGAATGTTAATTTTATGTATGCCACATCATTTATCTATTTAATTTTAAATTTTTAAATAAATTGAGTTAATTAAAAATTCCATCTACATATTAACTATCCCTTAATATTGTTATTGAATTATAAAAAAAATCTGAAAAGTCATCTTGCATATTCTATATCATAAAATTAAAAAAATTATGACTAGATGTTAGGTGAATGGATGTTATTTGATCAAAACTAATCGTAAATCATATATGTATTTTTAAAAAATAATATAACATGTCATAAATATAAAAAGCGTAATTTATTTCAAATAAAACCATAATATCGAATAAATAAATAATAAAATAAATATTAGTTAATAATACATTGTTATAGTCCATTTTGTTAAAATAAAATAAATAATAAATTAATTATATATAAGAAATTTAGAATTTTTTAAAAAATCAGATACAATACAAAATAATAAAATTAAAAAGGCCAGTAATCATATTTTAGAGAAAAAAATATTCATTAACTTTTATTTTGAAAATACTAATCTGTTATTTGGATAATCATTTATTTGGTACTCAAATATAGATAGATACGAAAGTTCCAAACACATATTTATTTTTAAATAGTAACCATATGAGATTGAAGTGGAAATAAGGAAAATTATTAGTTCATTTTTAAATGAGATATTAGACTCTATATTACAAGAAATTGTTTGTTTTATTAAAAAACAAATAATAAACTATTAAATAAATCAAAATTTATGTGAATAAATTCAACTAATAAAAAAAATGTAAAACAAAAATCTGTGCATCGCGCGGATCATATTCTAATTTATCATAAAAGAATATATCAAGTCTTTGAACGTCATAGTTGAAAGTGCATACATTGCTAGAACATAATTCAAAAACAAAACATGCGGATCAAGATTTGAAAATATGACTTTTTTTGGTTCAAATTTTGTTGCATTTAATTTAAATGTAGCAAGGCTAGAGTTACGTACATAATTTTTTTTTTTAAATGCTCACTCTAAAAAAAAGCCCAACCCAAAGATAAAATACATTTGAACCATAGATGAAAAGATAAGCACACTAGTATAAGCCCAAAGGTGATAGGTGATAGAACCGATTCGATTCTCATATTAGATGACGTGACCTCCGGTGACGATTTAGTAGACAAAAAAACCGGAGTTGTAATACCTTGCTGGCTATCCATGGATATTCTAATTGAGAAGCTGAAAAATATGTGACTTATATTGATAATGATATGATGAAAACTCCAAGACAAGTCCAAGACATGTGGGTTTGGATATTTAGGGTTTCCTTTGAGGTGTATTTATACATGTTTTCGTGCATTATTAAAGGTCCGCCGACCAGAACAGAAAAAAGTTAAAGCATATCATGGTGTCGGCGTCACACCAGAACGTATCGAAAGTTTCTATTTGTGGTGTTTGTGTGAAGACGGAGAGTCGCCAGTGTTAGATGATGGTGCGCAGGTGCTGTCGAGTATTGCATAGATCTGCATGATTGGAGTGTAGACTCGGGCATAGTCTAACTTAGTACTAGATTAGTTATGAAGAATTCATGTCGAAGAGGACAGTAAATGAAGGCGATTGGGTCTGGTTTTATGCGTTTTCAATATTGTAATTGCATTCTTATTTTAGTGGATTGATTTTTAGACATAATTCCAAGAATATAAGTTAGAAGAATCGAACGTTGTTACCAACTATGTGTCTCAATTTATTTTCCGCACTTAATCATTTTTTTTTTTAATCTCTAGAACAACAAAACTAGTCTTGAATCTGCTTTTTCGTTAGCAGTGTTCTTTTTAATATGTGATTTTGTTTCTTAAAGTTTTTACTGAGTTTGACTCAATTGGTCTCTAAACAAACTAATTTACGGAGTCAATAGTATGTATTGAAAAAGTGGTAACTTAGTCGGAGGCAGGAAAGAGGCCAAATGTTCATGCATGTAACCCGTTTGTCTCCGTCTTTTTTGTTGGGTTACAATTTTTGAAAAAAAAAAAGAAAATTAAATAAATTCGTTTATATATCAAGTCAAGATTTCCCGGTTATAAAAATAAAATAAAAATGTGCTAATTCATTACCGATGCATGCAGCACGAAATTTATTCAGTTGTGGTTAGCTTCAAATGTAAATTTATATTAAACAAAATTCTCTGGATGCCAACAAAAACATCATGATGAAAAGGAAAGGCGCGATGAAAGAATCCTAAATGGGCTGCAAAGCTCTGCCCTGTTAGGCCCTCAAGATCAGCTCTACCAACTGGGACTATTTACGCTTTAAAAACAAAAAAAAATTAGACAATTCTCGCAAATGCCACCAAATCAAGTTTTTCTTCCAAATATAGCACACATTTTAAAATATTTCAATTTGACCACTAAAAGACTAAAATAACCTTCTCTCATTTAAAATAATAATAATTAAAAAAGAAAAAAAAGCTTAAACAAAAATTGAGAATCTGAAATCGTCCCCTTTTCATTCCCCTTCTCGTCACCGAAAGGAAAAATCGTCGCCGGAAGGAAAGATGGTACTCTCTCTCTCTCTCACTCTCTCACTCTCTCTCTCTCTCACTCTCTCTCTCTCTCTCTCTCACTCTCTCTCTCTCTCTCTCTCTCTCTCTCTCTCTCTCTCTCTCTCTCTCTCTCTCTCTCTCTCTCTATCTCTCTCTCTCTCTCTCTCTCGTTTTCAATGAATCTCGATGGCTTAGATTCTCTAACAAAGTCCGGAAGACAACGATTGAGCGATGCAGATCTGGAACCGAAACTCCTGTTCGATTACTCTACAATCTCAAGCGAGAAACACGCGTTGGCAAAGCTAGTCATGGATGAGTTTTTCGAAGAAGAAGCTAGGAAGAAATTGAGATTCGAGGGTTCGAATCTCAAAAATCTGGCTGCGAAATTGGTTACAGTTTTCGAGTGAGGGAGGTTTTACGATGAGTATTCAGCCAAGAGGAACGAGCCATTGAGGAGGAAGAAATGTAAAGAAGTTGTTGCTGCTGGAGAGGGAGGATTAGCGAAAGGAACGCCTTACAATCTCGGCGTAAACTGTGAACCGATGACGACAAAAAGAAGAGGAACTACTTCTGCCAAGAAGCTTGAGAGCCTTAAGAAGACTGTATCAATGGTTGAGACAACAACAACTCAGAGGTATTCTCTTAGGAGCGTGACAAAAGAGATAACTTGGCTTGTTCACTGTCTCTTTGTGTTGAACTGATATTTAGCTCCAATTGTTTACTTAGAGGTTGTGTATTTGATTGTTTGAATCCGCTGAAAAACTAGTCTCTAGGAGTTTTGGAAGATTTGTGGAAATTCAGGGGGTTTGTGAAGTTTACAATTTTCTATTTTCTGGATTTTATTACGTCATTTGTTAGTGGAGTTAAAGTCAAAGGCCGAAATATTTTTAATTTTTGTGAAAAGATTGTATGGTTTACTTATATTTTCCTATTATTTGTAGATTTGTGTGATTAGGCATGTTCTCTTTTGATGGCAAAACAACCAAATTTGATTTTATTTGTCTATTTAAGGGGATGAATATGTATATGTATATTGCTTTGTTAGCTGCAGCAAAGCAATTTTTTACTATGGATGTTTATGTCAGTTATACTTGTAACGTTTGCTTATCAATGGGCCAAAGCTAACATTTTTCTTATTTGCGAGAGATTTGTGCATATACATATGTTAAATGTTACTCAAGTTGTAAACCTGGAGACATTATAGAAACGTAAATCCATTTTGTCCTCTGTCATCTCTTTTTTCTTAATAATTTCCATGTATTAATTTATGAAGGCCTTCCTAAATATGTAAGAATTCTTCCTAAATAAATATTTAGGAAGTCTTCATGATTTTTTAGGAATGATTTCTACGTATTCAGGAAAGATTTCCTAAAAAGACAAGAAACAAAGAGTTTGCTTTTTCAAATTTTGTTGTTTTTGATTCCATTCTATTTTATGTTGCAGCTGAGTGTAACATGCATCCTACAGGCATTTGATGAAGATGAGAAAGATTCTTATCATTAGAAGATGTTGAAGATGCATAAAAAGATGAGATGATTAAATTGATAGAAAAAGTTATCGAATAACTAAGTCTGATTAGGATAGTGGAGCAATTGACGTAGGCGATGCAATGGAAGCAATTTCTCCAGCCTGTGATGCATACAAAAAATATTAAGTATTGTTAATCAAGAGATAAAGTTTGGAGATACAACGACTTGACATAATTAGCTACCTTTAGCTTATCTGCAAAACCTATGTAGGATGATTATTTTATAATTGGTTTGTCCATTTGAATATTTTGATTTTATGAACGTATGTATGATATTTTATGAATGTATGTATGATAATCTTGTCACTTTGAGTATTTTTAGGTTTATACATATGCAAGATGTTTTATCATTTATGAATGATGGTCTTGTCACAAGAGATTCAAGTTCATCAGAATCAAAAGTGGCAATGCTTAAATGATCACAAATTTTGTTGCTGTTAAGTTCAGAAACCTTTCTAAATATTTATGAAGGCTTACTACATATTTAGGAAGGCCTTCCTAATTCGGAAGGCTTTCCAAAATTTGTTGGACGCTTTCCTAAATATTTACACTTTATCGAATTAGTTTATGGAATTAGACAAAGATACAAGTTCACTCCATAATCGTTTGCCATTTATGTGTAGTCCAGAAATCAATCAATAAAATAATAAGGTGTATCCATAAAAAATGTAACCATTTGCAGACAGTAACAAATTGTAATATGGAAAATAATCACGCTTCATATATCTCTCTTGTGTGCTCCTCTGCCACAGCCGCTGCACAAAATATAACTTTATCATATAGGGGTTCTGCGTGAACTCTTGTCGTGTCCTTCTTTGCTACATTTGCTGCACTTGTGCCTCTAAAATTTTGAACCTAGCACTCCAAACTCTCCAACTGATCGCTTTCTCTTTTTAGGCAGTCTCCCACTACTTTACTTAGTATGTGGAGGTCCGCAATAATCCAGCTTTTCTTAAATCATCAAAGAGCTAGGAATGTACATCATGAAAATTTGTGTAAGAAGAATATTATCTGTATTTTTGCATGCACATTGGATTCATTTACATATGAATCACCATCTAAAACTTGCAACATATGTCTTTTCTCCACATCACAAATCTGTTGAGTGTGTATGGTCTTTGATTGAATGCTGCTACCAACAATCTCAACAGCAACGTCGTTGCATTTGTCACTCACCTAAACCAAAACAAAAAAGAATTTAGTATTGAAAGAGTAGTAAGTGAACTAAAATAAATGTGATATAAGTTTTAGGAAGGCCTTCCTAAATGTTTAGGAATCCTTCCCAAAATCTGTATTTAGAAAGATGTTCTAAACTTTTAGGAAAGCCTTTCTATATAGTTAATAAACAAAGAATGCACGTTTAAATTGAAAGCTATGTAACAGTAATAACTCGGTTACATGTGCGACTTACCGTTACACACAAACGAATTAGTTCAACATCTTCTTTTATCTTCTTGATGAGTGTTCTTACTTGGCGATCATTTCGCACATAAATAGGTGTAGAATCCTCTACCACCACTTTCATTCTCATTGGAAGTCCATAACTGAGTGAAATATCTCTTTCTTTAGCTAAGCAATCAATGCCCAAATCTTCGACAACCATCTCAACTAGCTCCTTGTATGTAACGTTCTCATCTACCTCACAAAGGGATCCTCCTTTGTTCCTATCTACAAGAAATTTCAATTGGAGCTTGTCATTTAACTTCCACTCACCAAAAGCAGCATAGATCTCGACCATACTTTTCTGAAAAATAGAAAAAAGACAAGATTTAACTGTTTTTCCCAAATCAAGTGAACTAAGAACTAACAATTAGCTATTTTCACAATTACAAATTCCCACGAAAAATCAAGCCAATAAAACATCAGAGCAAAAACGAGCTAAACAATATCATATCAGAGGTCGTTTGGGAAAATTCAGAGACAAACCAAAGGTAAAAGTGTTAGGTCGAGTTTTTTCCCCAAATCAATATCAAAACTCGAATATGGTTTTGTTTTTCCCAAATCGATCCAAAAAGAGAAGAAGGAGAATACATACCGAATCTATTAGAGATTCAGATAGGGGATTTGAATCACGATCCCGATTCGATGTCGTCGTCATGATTTTCTAAAGAACTGATCACATATTTGAAGAAATCACCGCCGATTACAGAGACCACCGTCGATTACAGAGAGCACCGCTGATTACACACTCGATCCGAGATCGCCGTCAGAATCGATCCGAGATTGCCATCAGATTCGATCCGAGATCGCCGATTGGATCTCCCAGATTGTTTCTTTGTTGGGCTCTCTTCTTTGTTTTTTTTATTTTCTCAAATAAAATATTCTTTTAAAAAAAAAATTATGAGGGTTTAATTTTCTTTTTCTTTTTAAATGATAAGGGTTCTTAATTAAATGAGGGCATAAATGTCTTTTGTTCTCTAAACTAATGGTATTAATAGAACATTGATATTTTGGTGGTAGATTTGGAAGGAAAACTTCATTTGGTAGTATTCTAGGGAATTTCTCAAAAGAATTAGCTATAATAACCCATAAAATATTAAAATTAACCAAAATAACCTAACAAGATTTTTAAGATGTTTTTTCTATACAGTAAAACCTCTATAAATTAATAATGTTAGGACTTTAAAAATTTATTAATTTATAGAGTTATTAATTAATCGATAAATTAATATTTATTAATTTATAGAGAAATTTTTTTAATTCATGATTTTTGTAAAATATCTTTTATATAGAATAAGTAGTTTACTTTAAAATTTTGTATATTTTATTGTTTACATATTCATCGTATTCCATATTATGTTAATAATTTTGGTTATCGTAATAGAATAGACATTAATAGCGCACTAGACTATGCGGGTAAAAATGATACATACTAAAAAAATAAGAGTTTTAAAAAATTTACGTTGATGATGTTGAAGACGAGATAGCACTATCCAAAATATTTACGCGTAATAAAACAACTATCAGTTCTAGAACTCTTCACAATTTTTGGAAGGAGATGTAGATGATATACCAAAAGTTTTTGATGCAGTAAAGAAAATTAGAGATTAGTTCCAACGAAATTTCAACTTTAAATATAAACATACAACACTATAATCATATTTTACTAAATTTTATAAGATATATATATATATATATATGTGCATAAAATTTATAATTATTAATTTAAACTATTGTTGGGATCATCTTTTACATTGGAACTTCAAAAAAAATTATTATCTTATTGTCTTATCGAATTTTGCTATTTTTATGTTGGCCCAACTCGGGACCGAAAATTTTTATTAATTTATAGCGATTATTAATTTATAAAGTATTAATTTATAGAGGTTCTACTATTAGCCTTAAAAACATAATTTATTTACTTTATTTGCCACCTAAATATTAGGAATAATTATTTCAAAAAATAAAAATTAATAATTAAAATACAAATCGTTATCCTTTAATTAAAAATGAAAATTAAATTTTTAAAAACATAAGTAAAATTACCTTTTTTAAGGAAACCTTTAAATAAGAAAAAAGAAACCAAATTTGAAAACCGTTGTCAACAAAACACAAAACAATGGTTTTCAAATTTTCATAACAAAACAGAAAACAAAAACATCTTTTCCTTCGACTACTAAAATCTTCATAACAAAAAGAATCATCAACGATCAGAGCCATCATTTCTACAATTCTTCAAATCAGTTTTGTGTCAATCACAGAAGGTTAATCAGGAAGTTGTTTTATATTTTCATTTCTATTATAGGTTTAATAAATGATTTATAGAGAATTGAATTTTGTGTTTTTGTACGTTTTGTTCCTAATACCAATTTAATTTTGTAGATTTAGTCGTTTAAAATTTCATGGCGAAGGAAGAACGAAACCACACTCTCAATTATCATGACTCGGCGTTTATGGAAAGTCGGGTAATTCCTTAAATAAACAAATTGAAGTGTTGAAAACGTTGAGTCAAAATCTAAATCTGCCACGATTTTAGTAGACTTGTGAATTGCGAAAGTCTTTCAATTTTTTTGGCTGACTTAAATATCAATCTGCTAGTTTGTCAATATTTTGGCAGAGACTGCGTTTGTTTTGACAGAGTTTGCATTTATTTTGCAGACATTCTGAAAGTCTTTTAAACGTGTTGACAGACTTAGATATCAATCTGTTAGTTTACCAATGTCTTGGCAGAGTCTGCGTTTTTTGTAAGATGTTCTAAAATTCTTCCAAACATGTTGGCAGACTTAGATATTAATTTGTTAATCTGCCAATGTCTTGGCAGAGTCTGCATTTTTTGGCAGAGTCTGTGTTTTTTTGCAGACGCGGAAAATCTTCCAAACTTGTTGGCAGATTTAGATATCAATCTGCTAATCTGCCAATGTATTGGCAGAGTCGGCATTTTTTTTTTTGGCAGACATTCAGAAAGTCTTCCAAATCTCTTGGCAGACTTAGATATCAATCTGGTAGTCTGCCAATGTAAAGGCATAGTCTGCATTTTTTTTTTGCAGACGTTCAGAAAGTCTTCCAAATCTCTTGGTAGACTTAGATATCCATCTGGTAGCCTGCCAATGTAATGGCATAGTCTACGTTTTTTTGGCAGAGACTGCGTTTGTTTTGGCAGACGTTCAGAAAGTCTTCTAAACTTGTTGGCAGACTTAGATATCAATTTAATAGTCTGCCGAAATCTAAGCAGAGTGCTTTTTTGGCAGACGTTCCAAAAGTCTTCCAAAATTATTGATAGATGTAGATATCGATTTACTAATCTGCCAATGTCTTGGCAGAGTTTATCAATGTCTTAGCAGAGTATGTGTTTTAATGCTTTGTCATGCATGATTTCTTTCGTTTTACTAATAAAATGTTGTTATCTTGTAGAAAATTAAAATGTTTTTCTATTAATTTTAATTAGAATTACGAATTTAAAATAATTGATTAATAAATGTGTTAGTATTTTTATTTTAAAAAAATATTTATTAGTTAAAAAGGATAATTTTGGTATTATGGAAAAATTAAGTCCAACATAGGTTATTTGGGCAATAAAATTTTAAAAGGGTTATACTAGCTAATCTTTTAAAAAAGTAGGTTATCTTACGTAAATTTTTTAAAAATTTATTAAAAAATAAAAGCTAAACTTGACGAAAATGTAAAATTTTTAATTTAAATTTGATGATTATTAATTCTAAAACATATGTGATTACTAATATCTATATAACATATAAAGAATATTAAAATTTTATTATTTAAAATAATTAAATAAACTGTAAACTTGACTAAAATAGAAAACTGAATTTAAATTCGATAATTAATCTCAAATCACACGATAACTTAAGTAGTGTGCAAGCCGAAATCGTTATAATAACAAGTTCTAAGTAATTAAAATAGAAACATGCATTAAAGGACAAGTCTAGATGAAGAAATACTCTAACTTATTAAAAGCGCCACTCTAATCATAGAAACCTATCTATCGAACCATGAAAACCCTTAGTCCCAACAATGGATATACTCACTCGTGACAAAGTAAATCAAAGCAAAAGTAATATATAAACTCATAATCATAAAAATCAGTAGAAAAAGGTTTAGAAATCTTCTCCGTAGAGGTACAAGGGGTGATATATGTGTCCCTTATCGAACAAAACTTGAAGAACAAAGTTCAAGAAACTAAAAAATTTCAGTGAAAAATTTGTGGCTGTTGTAGTGTTTATATAGGGTAGGAATCACATCTAGGGTATATTCCTTGGAAGATTTGGAGACAACTTTGAAAAGAAAATTTCTCCTTTTTAGGAGGGATAATCAATTGATTCCCCCCCCCCCCCCGGTGCCGCCGCCGTCGCCATAGGGATCGATCGATTGCCTATCAATATCAAAGCTAGCCAAAATTGCGGATATGCAATCGGTCGATTGTGTATTCATTCCTTTGCTTGCTTCAGCTCGAATCCAAAACGACCAGCTTTCAGTAATTGGGGCATATCCTAAGATCACAATGTTAGATTGTACGATCTGCTATGGAAATGAAAACTAACACTCCCAGCTATCTTGTGGAAAATTTGAGCTTGATCCAACGATGAAAAAGTCTCCATTGATGCGAAACTGTAACACCCCGATTTCTGGAAATATGTGGTGCATGCGAAGATGTTTAAAAGAATTGATTTGGCTACATATGTCACCAAAGTGCACTTATCTTTTCGGTCACTGGTCCTGAGAGAACTCCAGGGTTAAGCGTGCTTGAGCTGGAGCAATTTCAGGGTGGGTGACCTACTGAGAAGTTATTTCCAGTACCGTGCGAGTGAGGACAAAATACGGAGAAAATCACGTGGTGATTTGCAAGGTTAGTAAATAAGTCTTTCAAGCCTCCCGGACTAACGCATTGGCCGTCGAATGAGGGTGGAGTCCACGGGCCGAGAGAGGACGTGGAGCCATGGACAGTGGTGGTCGGAGCATTACAGGTGATATCAGAGCATTGTTTTATTTGATTTTGATTGTGTTCTGAAAGTTTAAATAATTTAAATTGCTTAGATATATTAAATTTGTATTGTTGGTGTGTTTTCTGTGTCATACGGTATATTCAGTTTTATGTTATTATTTTAAACACATCTGTAATGCTTATTTTAGTTTTTGAATTAGTTAATAATAATTATAGCTTAGTCCATTTCGATGAGGGATATGTATTAGACATGTGTTTTTTATATATACTATAGCTTATTTTAGTTTATTTTTATAAATATATACTTTTCTTATGTCCAATATGTATTATAGCTTATTTTAGTTTTTGAATTAGCTATGCGCGGATTTTTTTCTCAATTAAATAAATATTGCAAAGATTTTTATAAAATAAATAAGTAAAAACTTATTTGTTGTATCTATGTTTAAGTTTTGTTGGACATAAGAAAAGTATATATTTCTATCATATTTAGTTCGGTTGAAAATATTTGTGTAAATTTATTTGGAACGTTAGCTTTTGTTTAATTAATTGTTCACAAGATAGCTTAGTTGATCAGCCCCAAATGTTTAGAACGTTATCTATTGTTAGTTTTTGGTCTTATGATCTTCTTAATTGGCAAAGCAGTTCAAATCCAAGCTTTTAACTCACCTTCACCGTCCTAATATAGGAAAGCTTAAAGAGGTAAACATTTAAATCAATTATATGGATTTTTGATATCAGAGTCCATGTTAAATGACATTCCATGAAATATGCAGAGGACAGTAAACTTTCTACATTTTTTTTGTTGGAGTAGATTGTACGAATACAGCGACACTATCATTTGGAAAGGGGAAGGAGATGGGTCATTTGGGAAAATAAAAATTCCGCTCTATTCTGCACATATAACTTCACATCATTATAGTGGCAATTAAGTTTCTAAATGAGTCCCGTAAGATAAATATGCATCACAAAAGGGTAAGTCAGTGGAAGAACTATATATGCAGTAGTTGGCACCACAAATCAACTGTTGAAATAAGTACGTAGCCTGAAATGATAAATATCAAAACCAAAACTTGTACACACAAAAAATATAACCAAAGAAATGTCGAAGAACATATAATTCAAAGTATTAGCCTTTATGGAGAAAATGATCTCAACTTCAGTGAATCTATTGGTAGTGCAGATTCAAGCAATGTGCTCTCCTCTAGAAACCTACTCCATCACAATAGCAAGATAAGTGAAGGTCGAATAACCTGGGACGAAAATACGCATTAAATCTGAAGACATAATCCAAGGTTTATCTTAGCATTTTAGATCTGTAAACTGTTATTCAAGATTCACAAGTAACTTATATAGAAACTCCAAAGTTGTTCTCCATCTTCATCTGCTAATTTTCGTTCATATTCCTACTTTGACTGTAAAGACAAGTGCAAACGAAGGTATTAAGACGACACAGAGAAAATATAATTTCAAGGATCTAGTGAATGACAAGGTTTTGATTTACGCTAAAGAATCAAAATTTAAAATTATTACTTCATGGAAATTCCAGATAAACCTCAAGAAAAGAACCCAATAATAGCCATTGACAATATTTCGTCTGCTAAAAGATATTGACCTAAGCATAATTATCATCTTATCTTTTCATCAGTTAATCCTCCAGTATAAAAATAACAAGAACCAGCTGCCACCAATTATGATAATCACATGGTAAATGTTTTATCATCGAAATCTTTGCATGGTATATATATCGTTTCTTATACCTCTAAAAGCTTACGCCAAAATTTGGTATTTTTTTAGAGCATGTGTTATCTCAGCAAAATCTGAAGAAATTGGCTGCGTTATCTATTGCATTACATTTATATATTTAACATATTAATATTACAAACATATTGATCTATGATGCCTGAAAATCTTAAACGTTCTTATTCATGGAACAGAAGCATTGTGCAAATCACTACAAGTACAAAATGCCATTAACTCTTTTATGTTGTTACCTTAATTGAGATCAGCAGCACCATAACTGTGGCCTTAGTGTACATATGAGTTCTATATCAGCGCACATACACCATATAACACAAGCATTGTCAGTAGACTAAGAATGACCTCCAAGGATGTAATGAAATCCAAATTCTGTGTCCAGAATAAGAACTCAATATAAAGATAATGTTTTAGTAACTGAAGACATGAGTTGAGCAACCAGGGAAACACGTCAACCTAATTTGGAATATCATTATCTTCTATAACAAAATCGAAACATTTGCACCGACCATAAAATTACCAACAAGTACGAAAAAAAAAATTATATAGCGGGATATAATATACTTGTCTCCTATTTGAAACAAAATTAGATAGGTTGGGGTTCCACAAAAAAGCCTCGATTTTAGAAGTGTAAATATAGTTGTCGACAGAATCTCCTTTGCATCGATATAGAAATGTAAAACCGACAATTACAATCCAAGTACATCTCTGGGATCATATTTCATAGTTTCATGCCTTTTGTATGTCTTATAATGCCGAAATCACCCTAACAAGGTAATGTAACCATGAATGTCGAAACAGATCATGCTCCACGAACATCGTTTGATTTGATGGAATCCAAAAGAGTTCTTTTTCCACCAGGGATCTGGATACACCATCGATTGCTGAACACCATGGTGATTAACCTGGCTTTCGATTCCTCTTCTCGGTTCCGATTGCATCTCAGAGAAAATTCACGTCCTGCAATCGCCTTCTACGAAGATCATTTCTTAAATAGGTTAAACCCTGAAGTTAATCAATCCATGACAAATTTTTGTGTTTGTCGGACTGTTCAGAGATAAAAATCGACTACAAAAACCAGAATCTATTGAAATTTTGAGGTTTGAGAAACGAATTTGGAAGAAAACGAAGAGATGAGACAGAAGATAACTCTGCAGAATTGCAAGGATTTTCATTAAATTTTGGAAGGTGCACGGCGCAGCACTTCATGTGCTGATGTGTCAATCACCGGAGAGAGCCCTTGATTCATTATCATTAGTTTGTGCTTGGTGAGCCCTAAACCCATTTATTATTTTGATCCATGTGATTGGGCCTTAAACCATAAGTTAGAATATGATGCCTAACGATTGAGAGATAGACGAACAAAAACCTAATTTTTCTCTACCGTCGTACAGTAACCGACTTCGAGATTTCGGGTCTAAATGGTAACAGCTGAATCCGGCTGAATTACTGAATCCAGCTGAATTTTGCTGAATTGCTGAATCTGGCTGAATTCTTAGTGATTTCTGGCTGAATAACTACATAGCTAATTAAATGGTAGCGACTGGATCTAGATGAATCTGGCTGAATTTTTTTGTGATTTTTGGCAGAATTTAGCAAAATAATTAATAATTTTAACTTGAAAAATGGTCGGAATAACAATTTTTAATCTAAATATATAAATAAATAAAACTATATGATGGTTTCAAATAAAATACTAAATTATTTAAAAATATTAGTAGTAATATAAATAATAATTTGGTTAGTAAAATTGAGTTATTGTTTCTTGATTTTGTTTTTGAACTATTAAAAACATGTAAATAATTAATAAAAAACTTAGTCAAAAAATTATTAAAAAAATAAATTTCAAAAATTAACATGACAATATAATATAAAAATTATGTAGTCGTTTATTTTTTTCTTTCTCTAGTAGCTAAATCAATAATATGATGAGTAAGAATATTATTGAATTTTGATATTTTGAATAATATTTTAGCATAGTTATGAATTGTTTTTGTGAAATTTGAATATTATCTAAAAGTTATTAAAATTATCCAAAATTTCTCAAACCAAAGTTTTCAAACATTATCGTAAATTATTCGTAGTTATCCAAAATACCCAAACATGAATCTGACTTTTGTCATTTGGATAGTGATTATATATCTATATATGAACTACACATATATTGATTTTGATATTTTAAATATTGTTAATCGGTATGCGTATTCGCTATTATCCGATTTTTATCCGAAATGAATATACCTGCATGTTAGTTGGAATTAAAAAAACTGTTGAATCTAGCTGAATTCAGCTGAATTTAATTTTGTACAAATGGTACCAGCGGAATTGCTGAATCTGGCTGAATTCAGCTGAATTTTTTTTTGATGTCACCATTTACACCCTTCATCGCTTTAGGTCCAGCGACTGGCGGCTTCCATAGCGCCGGTGTCGGCCCCGTGTATTATACTTCATGTTTTCTTGTTGTTGTTTGGATCGGTTTAGTCAAAGGCTCTCAAGATTAGGGGTTTGCTTCGGTTCATGAGATCTGTTAGGGTGAAGTTGTGGTTTCCGATCTGTCAGGGATTCAGAAGGTGTTTGAGGAGGTGTTGGTTTGGGTCAAGGTAGTGAGAGGGTCTGATTGGGTTTGGGTTCATCGGTTTGGTTGGATCCGGGTTCGTTGAGAATGCTCTCCTCCTTTTTTGTATCGGTCTGCTTTCACAGGTGACTGAAATTTTCCGTCGTACGGGTAGGCCGTCATTGGCCCTCGGTGTTGGTTTTGAGATCTGAGCTCGCCGTGCCTCCAGTTGCAGATTGTGGCTTGATCGAGGTCTAGGCTCGAGTTCTTGTTCTTGGCTCGTGGTTGGACTTTTTCTAAGCTTGGATTGGGCTCGTTCGGGGCTCGAGGATGGTTTAGTTTCTAGTTTCGTGGTCCTGTTTCTGCTTGATGCCGTTGGGTATGTTTCATTTATTCCCTAGCTTCGACTATTGGTCTCATGGTATCGGAGTGCTCTAGTTTTGTGGTGTTGTAGTGCTTTCCGGTGTAAGTCTTGGCTGATTTAGGAATCTTCTGGTTAAGGATAAGTGATAGTTCTTGGCCCTAGGCATTTTTAGTGGTCACTGCGGTTGTTTGGATTTAGAGATTGGCTTGGTTTTGTCGCTTGGGCTTGGTGGTCAAGGTATCTTTTCCTTGCGCCAATGTCTTCTCGCGATCCCGGTCTCCTTGGTCAAGTCGCTTAAATGTTGGTTCTTTGCTTTGTTTTCATTACTGTCCTGCGGCCGTTGCTGTTTGCTGATTAAGTTAGTTCTAGAGCCGCGTTTTAGTCTTCCACCTCTTGGGTATGCCTCAAGATTTAGGTTATGCTCGAAACTTATGTTTGTTAGCTCAGTTTTGGCTTCTACATGTTCTTTGGTTAAGCTTGTGGGAGTGTTTATGGTTCAGCGGTTAGAGCATATGGCGAGAACTTTACTTCTCTCTTAATCGGTATTCTTTCTCCTTTGTTAGTTTTTAGTTTCTAGTGTCCCTTGTTTTAAGGTTATGTCTTCGGTGAAATCCTTTAACTCTCGTCGGCTTCTCTCTTATTTCTGTAATCTGCCGATTTTTGGTTCTGGGGACATTTATGTTGTTTGTCGACTCATATAATTCTCTTATGAATTTATATCCAATCATTATATTATAATATCAAATGACCCAAAAAAAAAATATGAGGCCTAACCAATTAGCTTTTTCGTTGCACTTAATTAATTAATAGTGCTAACACGTTGATTAGGGGGATCATGATTAGGTTATATTTAATTGTCCTTTTCTTCTCCGAGAAGGGGGACGCCGCTTCATTGACCGAACTTTCCAGATAATTTCGTCCAAAGATAGTGATTGGTTGGTTTCTCGCAGCAATGTTTAATTTGTTCGACATGTAGCGCAGTGAGTTTTCTTTGTTCGTTTTCGGTTGTAATTATAAGTTTTTTTTTTCGATTTATTTATTTTGAATTAATCGTGAATATGCTAAGTATTTATTTGTATTGGATCATGAGAATTTTTGTGTTGGTTCTATGTAAACTAATTATTAACAAGTATGTTCTATTTTGATTATATATATATATATGGTCTGTGATTAAAGTTGATTATTAATCTACATGTTACTTAGTGGAATATTAAACTGGTTTATTTGGTTGAATTTGTTTGGTGAATTATTCTGATTTTGAATAGTGTGATATATTTTTATTAAGTTAAAGATTTGAGTAGTTAATAATATAGTATTAAATTTATGTGGTATGACCGATCAGATAGGTTTATATATATGTATGTGGTATAATCCAGTAATTGGGCATATATTTATCTAAGCAAATAGGCTTATATATTATGAGCAATTAGGTTTATTTATCTGAACAAATAGGTTTATCAACCTGAAAAATTAGGTTTATCGATACGAATATATCTATATATAAAAATTTATATTCCGAGCATTGTGTCTTATATATCTACTTGAGCAATGAGGCTTATGAGAATGGGCAAAATGATTTTATGAGGTGAGTGGAATATGTTTCATGAGAATAAATATGTTTGCAAACCGAAATAATTTTAGGTATATCAGTATGTGAACTTTGGTTGCTGCGAAATTGGGCCATACTGGTACATAGGTTAGAAAGTTTATTTTTGTTTATTGGGCGATAGTCAATCGCTCACGTCGTCTGATTTTCACAGGTTTTTGAATTAAAATTCAAGTGCCAAACTTGTTCGTGGTTGTGGGGTTCGGGTCAGCGCGAGACATCAAAGTTTTAGTTTGGTAAAACAATGGTTTAGTCTTTTAACAATTTATTTTATTTAGTAATATCTCGTTAATTCTTTTGGAATTTTCGGGGAGTTACAAAAACATTTGATGCTCATAAGTTGTCCAGTGTCCAAAATCTTTGTTTTGCATCTTTTTGGTCCAAAATGCTCATATTCCCTGAAAATATTCAGAAAACTACAAAAACATTAAAAGCAACAATAGAATGTCAAAACCAAGTAGTGTCTTTATTAAAAACCTATTAAAAACATACTAAAAGCGGTAAAATCAAAGGTATATCTTCCCATCGTTGGATCAATGAATTACCCAGTGAGTGACACTCACGCATGCCCACGTGTTTTACATTACGATAATAATTCAAAATATTATACGCATATACTAAGCCAAAATATGGCCCAATCAACACACAAACTAACATGCCTAAAACACATTCAACTTAGCCATTCGCGATTTAGCACATAACACTTCAGAACTTAACACTTGGCACAATCACCCTTACTTGGTCGTACTGCTACCTCGACTTGTTAGCCAATTTTTGAACTGCAATGGAATTAGCTTCCACCACCGTCGCAGACCAACAATAAACTTAGGACGCCGTCCCGTCACACAACTTATAATTTCACAACACAACACTAGCATTTACTAAGTTTCAGTTTCCTATCACATTCTCAATGCATGCGTAAATCACACATTCCAATCCTAGCCTAGCATATAACGGATAAAGAAACAAATTATTAGGCAATGTGAATCCACAAAGTTCAAACTCCTCATCTTAGTCTTTGCTTCTGTATGTGACGTATAGAGAACCAAATCCGTGATCTTGGTACTGCATTTGGCGTTCATGAGTTACTGGAAAAATATTAGTTACATCTCAGAAAATAGCATTTCGGGCGGTTGAAATGCTATTTTTAACGACTACGATTCTGCAATCGGCTTCTGGCGTTTCAAAACTAGCAGTTACATTTGAAACGATTGAACCGGCTGCGATTTGGATGGCGGTTAGGGTTTGGGTTCCAAGACTTGATATCCAAGAAAATGAGATGTTTCTTGTGCCACTATAGATCCCTTGCCGCTGCACCACAACTCGACCAAGGGCTTTACTCTGCCATGGCTCGCCTGTCGTGACCAAGCTCATCATTCTCGTGCCACCGCTGAGCTCAACCGATGCTTCCTCTGTCGCTGATGAAGCCCCAAAGTCCACATCTCCACTAAGTTTCTGCTTCCTCACCCCCGCCTAGGATTTCTCTTTCCACCACCGTTTCCTCTTTCCTCCTTATCTTGGACCAGCTTTTCTCCTGTGCTCGGGGTCAGATATACCTCGTCGTGGCATATCAGGCCTCCTTCTACCGCTGCATCCTTCCTTTTTCTTTCTCGAGTCTCTCGTGCTACGCCTTTGGATTCATCGTATGGTTTATGCGAGTTGTTGCTCCTCCTCTTGTCGCATCACCAGAAACTCCTCCACATCTGTTTGTGACGCATAGCTTGCCTCCAACACTATCACTGTTGAACCACTGATTCGGTTCGGTATTTATAATAGAAAGAGGGTCGGAGATTCTCGTTTATATTCAGATTGAGCTCGGAAATACAATGGAAGAAAAATCTAAGTCATTTACAGTGTTTCTTAACTACTGAAGATGAGGTCGGGACGACCTTGATTACGAAAGATCTTTGGTGGACGAGGTCGGGATTGATTGCTAATACCGAACAGAATGTCGTCTGCTCGGGTTTGATTGCTAGTACCGAAGAGGATGTCGTCTGTTTGGGGCGATTATCAGGTTGATTTTTATCTTCCAGCGACGGTGGTCGGTCGGAACTTTTACTTTCGGAGTTAGAGTCCAAAAACTATGCATTTTAGGTCCCTTATGCTCTGCTCATGTGAGTTTTTTTGTCCAATTATAAGGTTTTCGCCCCTATTTATAGATAAATATCGGTCAGTTACTATGGTTTAATTCTAACTATAGTAACTGACTTTAATCATCCTATGATCATTAGATCCATAATTCCTTAATAATTTGGACTTTCGGTGATTGGGCCTTGATGATTTTCTTGGGCCAGAGCCATGTCATTAATGGGTGAAACCCATACCCAACAATCACGATTCACCGGCATTATCACCACCATGAAACTCCCTCTCTCTTCCCATATATCTCTTTCTTCCTCCTTCTGCACCTTCTCCTTATTGTTTATTCCTCTTTTTTTCTCCTCTAATTGCGATCTCCTCTATGTCCTTTCCCTTTTCATCTTCAATCCTCTTTCCTTCTCTTTTTTCGTTGTCGTCTTCTTTTTAATTGAGAAGACATAAGTGCAAAAAATCATTTGTGTCGTTCAAAGAAAAATTTAAAGGACATATCAATTAAATTAACCAATCAAAATATTTCAATTAATTATAGAAGAAATAGTTCAAAATGGTACGTTTTCTAACTTTAATGTCAAGCGTGGTACCCTCGTAGGGAAAATTATAGAACTAGTACACTTTTTTGGAAATACCAGCGCTACCCCTTAAGACCAGCAGAGTTACCGCGGACCGGTGGCACACTGTCTGCATGTTGACATTTGCAACGCAAGTAAATGTAGACTACGCAGAGTACAAGTAGAGAGAGAAAAGAGTATGCGCAGTCTCTACTTTTACTCACAGAAGAAAAACAAAGCGTTCTCAGTCTCTGCCGTTGGAAGCAGAGTATACGCAAACACTGTTTATATTCTACTTGTATTATGCAAAAATTTGGTATACACTGCTGTGCTTTTTTACAGTTAGGGTTTCGCAGACCAAACCACCTAATGGTAGACCAAAGCCAGACTGGTATTAGACTTTAGGATAATTCATTACAAAAAAGAGCTGAACATTGACTCCTTCCAATTAGCTTTGCACTTATGTTTCTTCATAATAAAACATAAACTCCCGACAAAAAAAAACAAACAAACATAAACTCATAAACAATTTTATTAGAATTGATCAGAGTTGTAATCTTGAAGGGGTGGAAGAAACAACACAAAGGCGTCTCGTCCTCATCCGTGAAGTGCTATGCGAGCGTGTTGTTAGGGAAACGGGCCGAAAGTGAGTGAGTATTGGGTTGGCCCAACCATGAAGTAGACATATCCATGTCCATTCGCTTCATCCTCAATGAACTTCACCGTGGCAAGGAAATGCATGGTTCGCACGGGGTAGGTCAAGTAGTCTATATATCCTCCAACTCCTTCAAGTGCTTGAACCTTTCTTGTGTCCACTCCTCAAACTCGCAGGTGCCTTGAAAAGAATGGTGACTGATTCTTGTTGAAGTGCTCGTGGTTGTGAAATAATTTTAGTTATGTTCTAAAATAATTTTGAAAATACTAGCGCTACCCCTTAATGTATATCACCAACGGCAGAAGACAATCACCAGTAGTGCATTAACCGGTATAAGCCGAAACGAGAAAACTCGAGAAACTCGGTGAAAACCGAGTGGGTAGGGTATCGCAGACTGACTAAATATCACCAACGGCAGACCAAAGGCAGATCGCAATCGGAGAATTTGTTTGTAGAGAGTTTTTGTTGATGTAAATTTGTATATACTTCCACTTCCTTTATACATTATTTCTTTAATTTCTAACTGTTGTCAAAGTACAACTTATGTTAAAAAGAAAAATTCCACAGTGAAAACCGAGTTGTTTGGGTATCGCAGACTGAATGAATATCGCCAACGGCAGACCGAATGCAGATTGATATAGGAGAATTCGTTTGTAGTGATTTTTTGTTGTTGTATGTTTGTATATACTTCCACTACCTTCATACATTATTTCTTACTGGTTTCAAAGTAAAACTTATGTTAAAAAGAACAACTCAGACAAAAAAAATCGTTATCATATGTTTCTTCGTGTATCTTTGTTCAACACGACACTATGTGAAACATTTCCTTGGTATTTACCACGGCTATTGATTTTTCTTCCATTCTGTGTTTTCAATGTAAATAAGCTTTTAAACACTTAGATTGAAGATCACTTTGGAGTTATGACGTCTAAACAAATGTTAATCGAAGTTTTTAATTCGTTTTGAGTGGTTTAGGGTTTCGCAGACTGTATGCCGATGTAGCGCAGCATTTTTTCTACTAAAAGAAAAATGCGGCGCTGACTTAACTGTATGACAAAAGGGGGCGCCGTCTTAATTATGTAATATTAGTTTAAAAATATTTCCACAATATATATTCGGGCCTCAAAGCAGTTGTTTCAGGCCCATGAAGCCCAAAAAGCTTGGAAAACACAACATTGACTCTTCTTCTACTGTCCCTCGGCAACCCTAGAGCAGAGGAGCGTATCTTCAATTTTGTCGATCTCTTTCTTCATTTTCTTCATTTCTCCGATAATTCTCTGATCTCTTCATTTTTCCGATATTTCTCCTTCGAATATATCATGTATATGAATGATTACGAGATGGATTTTCCTGCCATTATTTTTTCCAAAGGAAACGAGCCAGATCCAAATACCAGAATAAACTACAGTTCGAAGTTCAATCATCTTTCACTGGTGGAAGGTGTAGTGGGTGAGGAAGTGTGGGATTATGTCTGCAAGTCACAGCTAGGAGTTATTTGTAAGTTTGAGAAGTTGGGTTTCGGATGGAGTGCGAAATTAGTGCATCACCATCTTATTTGCAAACAATTGGAGTGTGAAAGCCCATTTGAGTTGTGGTTTTTGATCGCGGGGCAGCCAGCACGGTTCTCGCTCTTCGAGTTTGAAGAGATTACTGGTCTTAACTGTAATGAAATTACGCAGTTGGATGGATTGATATCTTCTGAAACTAATCACCAAACCTGGAATCGCTTTCGGGGTCTTCTCAAAATACGCCATCCTAGCCCTTGTATTGATGACATAGTGAAATTTTGTATGAAGCATGGTGGAGATATAAGCAAATCTTGGTCCAGAGAAGATAAAATTAGGCTTAGTTACCTAGCTATTCTGTCTAATGGTCTGTTGGGTGTTGATCGGCGTACCGAAATTCCCCTAAACCTAGCTAGGTTGGTGATAGATTTGGCAACTTTCGAAGGGTATCCCTGGGGGAGGGTTGCTTACAAAGATCTTGTTGAGCAGGTTAAGTTAGTAACTAAAGAGAAGATATGGCAAGACTCTTATATTTTGAAGGGGTTCGTGCAAGTTCTACAGGTCTGGGCGTATGCTTATGTGCCCAAAGTGGGAGAAAATTTGGGAACACCTATAGCTTTTGAAGGTACACATCTGCTAAGATACAAGGGAAAAGTTGGCAGACCCGATATGGAGAAGATCTTCTCGAGTGAAGAGGTATGTATATCTTTGGCATAGTTTGTAAAAATGTATGGTTTTGGCAGAGTAAGCCACAGTGGCAGCGTCTGCAAAAAGACTCTGCCACAAGTTTACATATTCCCATCGCTAGACTTCTGGCAGAGTTACGCTGACTTCTGGCTGACATTTATGTAACCATATGTTGTTTTGTAGGTGATTGTAACTACTATGTGTGAGAGATCCCGGGCAAAAATCTATCCACGTTGGAAAGGTAACGACGTAATAGATGTCAAGCTTGATAATCTCATCAGATACATTCTCTCTGGCCAGCCGTTGTCGGACATCAAATGGAGGGTCTCAAAAGCGCCGTTAGTCCCAGAAAACCGCACTGGAAAAAAAGGAAAGTAGATAATGAAGGAAAGAGAGGAAAATGGAAAAAGAGGAAGGGAATTGAAGAGCGAGATGGGGAAAATAGGAAGAGGAAGCGGAAGGGAATTGACGGACGGTATGTCATGAAACCGAAGTTCTCTGTAGCTAAAATCCCATCTACTGGTTCAACAGATTTCGTCGACATCATTGAATTTGTCCTGGATAAATAGCAGACCAAGTTTGACGTAGTTGTAGCTAGAATTAAAAACGCCAGATTTGAGCAGCAACGAGTAAATTTGGAACAGCAACGAACCAGCATGGAACAACATACTGTTTTGGGTGAAACCTTAAACAAGTTGGCACAGGTCGTTGAAAAGCTTATGGAGAGGATGACTTGTTTCGAGCAAGATACTCGCTTCTCTAACAACAAACTAAAACCTAACAATCGCATGGTATGTCCAACTCAGCAATTGTTGAAATAAAAGCACTGGCATGATATGCGATATCATGCTCTATCAGATGTGGTAAAACAATAGAGGGGCAAGGCATACTCTGCTTGCCTAGGTTGTATCATTCATTTATGTGAGACATGTAATTGTTACGGCAGACTAATAATGGTATTCAGAGTATGCCCTTAAGGTGTAAGAGGTTGAAGCTGAGTTCATGTAACAGTCATTACTTTGAAATTTTGCAGAATGACGAAGAAGAGACGACGGTGGATAACAAAGGAGATGGCAAAGACAACGAAGGAGAAGGAATCAAGGTTGTTGCCTCTAGCTCCTTTTCAAATGAGAAAGTAAGAGATGGCAAAGAAAAAGTAACTGATAATGGCATCGAGGCAGAGGATGCCAAACAAGAACAAGTAGGAGATGATGCAAAAATAGATTGCAGTGAAAAGGTAGATGGCATCGAGGCAGAGGATGCCAAACAAGAACATCTTCAAGATATGTTCCATGGGGAAAAAATATACAAATGTGAAAAGGTAGAGGATGCCAAATAAGAACATCTTCAAGATGATGGTAGAGTTGGAGATGTTGAAAAAATTGATGGGAGTGAAAAGGCAGGAGATGCCAAAGAAAAACATCTTCCAGATGATGGTAGAGTTGGAGATGTTGAAAAATTTGATGGGAGTGAAAAGGTAGGGGATGCCAAAGAAGAACATCTTCAAGATGATGGTAGAGTTGGAGATGTTGAAAAAAGTGATGGGAGTGAAAAGGCAGAGGATGCCAAAGAAGAACATCTTCAAGATGATGGTAGAGTTGGAGATGTTGAAAAAAGTGATGGGAGTGAAAAGGCAGAGGATGCCAAAAAAGAACATCTTCAAGATGATGGTAGAGTTGGAGATGTTGAAAAAAGTGATGGGAGTGAAAAGGCAGAGGATGCCAAAGAAGAACATCTTCAAGATGATGGTAGAGTTGGAGATGTTGAAAAAATTGATGGGAGTGAAAAGGCAGAAGATGCCAAAGAAGAAAAAGGAGATAATGATCCCAAAGCATGCCTTCAGGCAGAGGATGCCACTCCCGCATATGAAAGCAATGTCTGCATTAAGGATGCCGCTGCAGCAGATGAAACTAATGTATGCATTAAGGATCCCACTATGGCATTGATAACCAACGTCTGCATGGAGACAGTTGCTTCGACTGCTGAAGATGGTAAAGGCTCAGTGATTGACACTGAAATTATTGAAGAAAGAGGAAGAGGAAGAGGAAGAGGAAGAGGAAGAGGGAGAGGAAAAGGAAACTCCCAGCCAGTTAATATCATTGAACCATCAGTGGATTAAGTCCACCCAATTACATCTCAAATCGAAATATACGAAAGCTCCAGAAATCTTCGCCAGACCAACAAGCTAACAACAAGGAGGAGTGAAAGGTTAAGCAAATCGACTGCGCTTCCTGTTGTACCTAGCAACAACGCAAAACTAGTGGCCCAGAAATCTGCTTACGAAATTGTATTTGGAGATGTTGAAAAAACACTGGTGGACAAGATGAACGTATTCAGAGCGATGAGTAAGTACACACAGCATATAAGATCGTCTATTTTATCTTGCAGTCTAACTTGAATGTTGATTTTCTTCGACATAACAAATATTTATCCATTTGGAGGGAAGACAACGGCCTGTGAATTCTTCAACTTACTTTTGAAGCCGAGGGAATGGTTACACGATATGGTAAGTACATTCTTCCTCGTCAACAGTGGATCTAGCAAAAGTGTTTATTTCATGTTTAGCTGGCAGACCGTTGTTGTTGTGTGTCTAGTAGACTCTGCTTTGGTGCCTAACATTTGTCCTTCTTTTATTATCAGCACCTTGACGCAGCACTGAACTTGTATAGACTAATGCTAAAGAGAAATCCTAGTTCTTTCAAGAGTCCGCGGATTGCTATATTGGATGCAGCATTTCAAATGCTTTGGAAGAATAGGTACGCCGAGTGGCTTGAGCTTGAAAGATGGCATGTGGTACTTACGAGAATGTACACGGTATTCTTCCAGCTTATGCCGCAACAAAGTTGGCCTGGGGCAAAGACGTTGATACGTTATACTTCGTTCTACACGTGAGCTCGAATCATTTGGTTGGGACGGTCATATCATTGGTTGACCGGGTTGTCTACATATATGATTCCTTAAATACTCCAGAATCAGATATTGTGGCAGCGGCGAGAGCTTTTGCTGAAATGGTTCCTGCCGCAATTCATATGTGCTTTCCTCAAGACTACGATCAAACAGCTTTTACAATCACAATTGTAAAAGACGTTCCCAAAATGCTTCCACAAGTAGGTGATTGTGGAGTATACGCACTCAAATACATTGAGTGTCACATGTTAGGATTGCCGCTATCAGCAAGAGAACTGTGTAATGCCAAAATGATGACTTGGAGGACGAAGCTCGCTGCAGAGGTGTTGGATGAGACATCTTCGTATACCGATGAATGCATGTGTGATGAGTCAATTATTGCAAGTATCTACGATCCCTACGACGTTCAAATTTAATTGCATGGTTAGTAAATATATGTATATAGTAAATAGGGAGATTCGTTATAGTAAATATTACATCTTAGTAGAAGAGAACTTATTCTGTTTATTCTTCGTTTACACGCATTATCATAAACTATGCTGATAGATTGTAAACCGAGAATACGCAGCACCTGCTCATACTCTGCATCTGCTTTGCTTACACTCAGCATAAACATGGGCAGAATAAGTTCTCTTCTACTAAGGATGAAAAACACAAACTCTGCGGCTTACAAGCAGAATTTAAGTTTTTCCTTCTTTAGTAGAAGAGAACTTATTCTGCTTATTCTTCGTTTACACGCATCATCATAAACTACGCTGATAGATTGTAAACCGAGAATACGCAGCACCTGCTCATACTCTGCATCTGCTTTGCTTACACTCAGCATAAACATGGGCAGAATAAGTTCTCTTCTACTAAGGATGAAAAACATAAACTCTGCGGCGTACAAGCAGAATTTATGTTTTGTAATCCGTAGAATTTATGTTTTTCCTTTCTTAGTAGAAGAGAACTTATTCTGCCCATGTTTATGCTGAGTGTAAGCAAAGCAGATGCAGAGTTTCATTGAAGTTGGAATATCTAGCGTCACTCTTGTAATTTTAAGTGGATTTCGTTAACCACTCTTGTATTTATGAAGTGGGTCCACTCTTGTATTTATGACGTGGGTTATCTTCAACACTTGTTCTTTATTTGCCGAGCACATATAGCCGACTTTTAATGGAGCCATCTGTAGCCTCTGTCTTCAATCCGATGAACGATAATGAATCTTCCGCGAGTTCAACAACTGTATTTGAACGATCCGGATTGAAGATTCCTTCAGTTTTACTCATGAACCATAACCCGAGATGTTTTCAGCAATCCACGGAGTTCATAACTAAGGTAAAGGTGTTGCATGTTTTTCAAGAGTTTTCCATTGCTGTTCCTTATGTATCTATAATTTATTTTATGCAGCTTAACGAGAAGTACCGGCGAGCAATCAAGACTCACGAGAAAATCTTGAAGAAAAAGGCTAAACTTCACAAGAAACAGAAGAGAATCAAGAAGATTATAAAACGGCTCGAGGCCCATCCTTCAGAATGGGAACAGCTTGGATTTGACAAAATATCCCCTATCCCGGAAATTATCCGCCAGGTCTTTCACAATGATCAAGACGAATAAGAACATCTACCAGTTTTTGCTCGAATTTTTTGTAATAAATTTAGAAAAGGAATATGAAGAATCATCCAATTTTCCAGCATTGAAGTTGATGTTTATTATAAATGCAGAGAAGTAGCAGTACGAAACGCAGAATCTGCAGAAACATACATGGTACGTATATAAACATAAGTTCAAAATCTGCCTAAAATATGCTCCAAACCTAGGTCCTCTGCTTCGCATACTTTTTCGGTACTCTGCTTCTATATCCAAGTCTATTTGTACGCTGCACCAAAATCTGCCCGTAGTTTGCATCAAAACGAGATGTAGGTTACTCTGCACCAACCGTAGTTTGCATCCAAAACGAGATGTAGTTTGAAAGTTTAGAATACACAGAAACACAAATCGAAGAAAAGAGTACAAACAACAAATCCAAGAAAAGATAACAACATCAAATAAACTAAATGTTGTTGAAATTTTAAGAAAAGTAAAATAATTAGGATCAATTCGTAAATTTTAAAAATATGGATAACAAGAGTTCTACATAACTTTAGTCCTCCATAAACGAAAGATCAAGTTTTAACCAATCAATATGAGGAACTGTAATTCCTCTCAGCTCCTCCTCAGCAATCATTTCTTTCTCTGCTAACTGCTGCCGCCTAGCATCCATGACCACTTGTTCTTCATGCATCATCTTCTCCAACATAGAGCACTTACCGGCTATTCTTGCCAACTTTAGTTTGACGCGGTGAGTTTCGTCCTTCGCTCTCATTTGAGATCGCACCAGCAGAAGAATTGCCCTCAGGCGATCATTTCCTTCCTTTTCCGCCTCCATAACTGCATCATTTCGCTTCTCTTCTGCTTCCAACTCCAGGTCTGACATTGGTGCTTTTCTTTTCTTCTAATGATCTGCGGCCATGATGTCTTGAATATTTGCCTGTAAAAGAGTAAAATGCAGAGAATGTGCCTATTAAAAATAGGAATCAACTGCGCAGACTAAAAAAAAGATTGAGTAGAAGAGAAGCCGCAAGTTATTTTGAGGGTTCTTCTTTCTTTTATAGACGAGAGCGATAAAGCAAAACCACGTACGTCAGTTTTTTCGCTTAGCTGTCATTTCAACGGTCCACCATCCCATCATTTCAGCGGTCCACCTTCCCATCATTTAATCTGTTATTTCGTAGAGTATATGCAGAGAAGGTGCCTAAGCAGAGTACTATTAAATTTATTGCAGAATATAAAAAGAGTAGTCGCAATCACTGCCATTACTTATTTAATGTATTCTATCACGAATGATCGACACGTGGCGTATGGCGTATTGTAGTAGAACAATTAATAATTTACTTTGTTTCTCGTGTTCAATAATGCGATGATCGAAACGTGGCCCTTGGAATGGAGCAGCATCATCTCAGAGGCGTCCAGTAATAGCTGCAGAGTATGACTAATTAGGGCTTCCATACCGATACGGTTTCCCTTCAACGAGTATAAAAGATCTCTTCTTTATTTGGGTGTACAAACAAAGATAATTTATCCTTTCCTCCATCAGTCTCAAACAAACAAAACAAAGATAATCCAAAAGCTACAGAACACAAGCGTATCTTTTATTCTTCTTTTCTACCCATCAGTCTCACCAATCTTCTTTGAATCTGATGTCTGCCTTTTCCTCATCTTCTTCTTCCTCTGGTGGGAGCGAACCCAACAGTGTGATTCCTGCTCTGCCAAGGAATTCGGATTGGTTCAAATATCCAGAGGTACAAGATGTGCCCGGGATTCCTCCGGTAAGCTATATCACCGTCTATTGGTCTTCCTTTCGGGCAGGTTTCCGCCATCGCCTGTCTTTTTTTATGATGGAGTTTTTTAAAGAACTTCGGATTGCACCCAGCCAGCTTAATGTCCGCTCATGGGGGTTGATAAATGCCCTCCAAATACTGTCGGACTTATCTGGAATCACTGTTTCCAGTGCTATGATTTTTGGGGCTTTTGAGGTTAGGAATATAGACCCCTGGTCTAATAGATATGAACTTGTTCTTCGTGACGGTTGCAGATCTCCAGTTTTACTTCCCCTCCAAATTGAGGGTGGTGATGATGACAAGATTCGCTACTTCTTTGTTCGTCATTCCAGTCCTGACGGACTTCTCCGCTTGTGGTCTGATTCAGGTAATTTCCCTCTTACAAAAAAATCATTAGACTCTGGCGAATTCATCAAGCTAACTCTTTTAACATGCGTTTTCTCTCTGTTGCGCTTCATCAGTTCTAACAAAGCAGAGCCGTCGCACATATCCCAATTTTCCTAATGCCCTTTTTTGATTCCACTCCCTTACTGGTGCCCTGAGTTTCTTCTCTCCGACGCCGCAGTTGACGGGAGTTCTCTTCGGGCGGATATCGACGAAGCAGAGGTCCGTCCAGGTAGCCTGGATCACCTTAGGCTTACTTGGCAAAACGTGTATCCGTCTCGCATCACTAATGTTCATTGTCCTCGTTGCGAGGAGTTGGAGTTGGAGGGAGAAGCCCTACATGCTAAAATATGTGGTTTGGAGACTTGGCTTCGGAATGTGGAGAGGGCTGTGGATTCGGTTAGGGTTATGGCAACAACTTTGACCCAGCAGTCAAGGTTCTTGGATCGTATAAGTCGCGAGTTTGGATAGGCCGATGTTGGCTGCGATGTTCCTAGGAGTTCTAGAGGGATGAAGCGCGACCGTTCCCCGGACACTTCGTAGAATATCACCTGTTTTTTATCTATTTAGTTTTGTAATTGTCACATTTATCTATTTAGTTTTGTTATTGATCTTCCATTGGTTTGCTATTGATCTGCCATTGGTTTGCGACTAAATAATGATGACGTGGCGAGATATGCCAAATGGATAGAAATGTAATTAACACTACACCTAGAGGGATGAAGCGCGACCGTTTCCCGGACACTTCGTAGAATATCACCTGTTTTTTATCTATTTAGTTTTGTAATTGTCACATTTATCTATTTAGTTTTGCTATTGATCTTCCGTTGGTTTGCTATTGATCTGCCATTGGTTTGCTATTGATCTGCCATTGGTTTGCGACTAAATAATGATGACGTGGCGAGATATGCCAAATGGATAGAAATGTAATTAACACTACACCTAGAGGGATGAAGCGCGACCGTTTCCCAGACACTTCGTAGAATATCACCTGTTTTTTATCTATTTAGTTTTGTAATTGTCACATTTATCTATTTAGTTTTGCTATTGATCTTCCGTTGGTTTGCTATTGATCTGCCATTGGTTTGCGACTAAATAATGATGATGTGGCGAGATATGCCAAATGGATAGAATGTAAGTAACACTACACCTATACGTTGTCCTTTGATTCTGCTGTTATATAACAAATGTGTGCTTTTTTATCGTTTATTTTCGACAGTACCATTAGGATCAGTTCTATATATGGGTATGAGCCCGTATTTGCCATGAGATTGATTTGAATTTTCAATTTCCCCCTAATAGACTTTGGGTATGAGCCCGTAGAATTCAAATAGACTTTTCCCAGCATCTTCTGTAAAATGCTAAGTAAAAGCAAACTCACCACATAAATCTGCAGTTTATACAGCATTTTTTTACTGCAAGTTATATCAAATATAACATCTACTGCAACTCAACTTTGATACTAGATGCTACCATTCAGACCCATCAGCTGATAGAGCGTCCAGCAAAATGGGCCCCAGAAAGGAAAACGCAGATTAAAAATAGATGTCTGCGATTATCGACACGTCGTAGGCAGAGTACGAGCAGTATATGAAGTTTGCTCGTACTCTGCTGTCTTGAAGTTTGAATATTATACTATAATTTTCTACTAATTCAATAAGTTTATTGGGTTACTGCTAAAAACTTATTTATAAAAATAGTTTTACGTCGAATCAAAAGTAATTGGCGCAACCCGATCTTGCCATTGATGGCTGCAGAGTAAGGCCGTATAAGAGTGCATGATGTGATATGAGTTGATATTGCTTTGACTCTTAACATTTTTAATGGAACTGAAAAGTAAGTTTCATTTTCACTATATATTCTTAATTTATTATATACGTAATGATTACGTATTCACAATCGAAAATGTTTTTGAGACAATAAAAATACTATTGATTTTTGGGAAGTTTAATATAAGGTTAGGATAAATGCAGAGACAAAGCAGTACTATGCGTAGAGAATTCGCAGCGTCTGTTCGTACTCTGCAGTAGGAAAGTTTGAAATATTTTTCTATAACTTATCTAAAATATTATTTCGGAATAACGGTAATTATACGTTATTGTTTGTTTTACCAATTAAATGCAGAGTAAGTAAATGCATGACACTGCGCATTCTAAAAAACGGTTGTTAATGTTATGGTACATTCAGTTATTATTTATCTCTTACTTATCGAATATGCCACTGCTATTCAAGCAAAATGCTATGATCTGCGTAAAATGTACCGTAATCTGCTTTACACCACATAAATCTGTAGTTTCTGCTGATAGAGCATCCAGCAAAATGGGCCCCATAAAAGAATACGCAGAATAAAAATAGAGGTCTGTTCTTCTTCTTCTGTCGTAGGCAGAGTAAGAGCAAAGTAAATACTAACATTATTTAATAAGCAGATTATAAATAAATAAAGCGCAGAGAAAGCGCAGTATATTAGTTTGCTCGTACTCTACTGTGGTGAAGTTTGAAATATTATACTATAACTTTTCTAAATATCTCCAATGACCAATTCAATAAGTTTATTGAGTTGCGTCTAAAAAGTTATTTTTAAAAGTAGTACTACGTCGAATCAAAAGTTATTGTCGTATCAATTAAAGAAATCCGCTCTTCCTCTGCTAGAGTGTCCATCAATATGGGCCCCATAATAAAGAATCGTAGAAACTAGCAAATAAGTCCCCTTTTCAGCAATCGAACCGTGAAAAGTAAGTTTCATTTTTACTTAATATTCTTAATTTATTTTATACGTAATGATTACATATTCACAATCGTATATGTTTTTGAGATAATAAAAATAATATTAGTTTTTGGGAAGTTTAATATAAGGTTATGATAAATGCAGAGACAAATCAGTACTAGGCGTAGAGAATACGCAGAGTAATTCGTAGACAAAGCAGTACTAGAACTATAACTTATCTAAAATATTATTCCGGAATAACGGTAATTATACGTTATTGTTTGTTTTACCAATTAAATGCAGAGTAAGTAAATGCATGACACTGCGCATTCTAACAATTACGGCAATGCCTTGTTTCTCGTATTGCATCATGCGATTATCGACACGTGGCGCTTTGTGAACCAAACTTGTGATGTGATATTGCTTTGAATCTTTAACATTTTTTGGAACCGTAAAAAGTCAGTTTTGATTATTTACCGTTCTTCAATCCAATCGTTCTTCAAAACAATCAAAACTTCTCAGGCTCCAACACTTTGCTCCAAACATTTCAGGCTCAAAACTTTTCTTCCAAACTTTTCTCTAAAACTTTCAGTCTAAAAAAATGGCTCATTTAGATATGGTTCTAGACTTGTCACTCATGAAGAATGGTGGAAGAATCTTGGTTCAAGTCATAAGAGAATTTGGAGAGCACTATGCACGCTTTCAACCTAAAAGACACTTGCTTCTCGCTGATTACGCCGTAAGAAATGCATGCTTTGATGTCCTTATGTTGTCTCTTTGGAATACATGATTTTGTTTAATTTTTAGAGGAATAGATACAATCTTTGGTTTTATGGTTTAGGGTGTTCGGATCTCTGCAACCATTCGAAATCATCTGTTGTCAAAGTTTGAAGATGTGGCTGAAGGGGAATGGTATTTGATTAGGGATTTGGAAGTGACGACGAGGCCGGGTCAGTGGAAACTAACACACCATGAGTTCCATATCTTCTTCCATGAAGAATCGATCATTAAAAAAGTAGCACGAATCTGTGGTAATCATATGGTGTCGTTATCTCCATTTCGCAGAGTTCTAAACGGCTCATTGCATAAGAAGATTAGTGTTGGTAAGTATTGATGGAATATTAGTTGTTTGATTTTCCATTTCACGTCAGATCAAATAATCTATATTCATGTTGCTCTATAACACAGTTGATTTGCTTGGTGCTATTGTGAAAGTCAAGAAATTAGAAATTTATCAAGGCTTCACAGATGACGTTTACGTTGTCCCTGGTCACAAAGTTTTACACTTCACATTGAGGAATTTCAGGTAAGTTAATCATGTTTATAGTTTAGGATGTCTTTTGAGAACGAAGTACTATAAATTCGTCTTTGTGAGCTGCAGCGGCGAAAATATCAACTGTATTGCGAAGGGAACATTTGCTGATGAATTTGAGTACTGCTGGCGACTTCAGCCAATTGGGAAGGTCATATTCTGCGTGCTACGAAATTGGAATATGGACTATTTTGGAGGTAGTGTTACTACTTCATTCAACCATAGAGAACTATTGCAACATATATGACTAGGTGACTCTTTGGCATTGCAGGTGAGATACGTGTCTCGGCTCTCTATCCATTCCCTGAACTCCTCATAAATCCAGCAATTCCTGCCGTTGAAGAAGCAATTCAGCAACTAAGGGTTGTTAAGACCGGTGGTTTCTCAATGGTTGAAGATGCATACATTGATGACCATATTCGTCGTAACAATACCACCTAGAATAAACCTCGTCAACTGTGTTATTTAATGTTATTGCACTCGATCTTTTGAGACTCGAAGTAACACTTTTGTATGTCTCGTTATAATAGTTCAGTAATTTATGTATACTTTATTTTGTTTTATTAGACTTTTGTGGATGAAAACAAGTTGAGAAGATGCAGTTTATGCGCAGTGTAAGCGATGTAGATGCAGCCTAAATGCAGAGTCCGCCCATCATCTACTTTAATATGCAGAGTACAAGCCGATACTGCGCCTTCGCTCAAAATAACAAATAACCGAATTGATCCGCGAGTTCAAAATGAAACACTTATAGCAAACCAGTCTTCAGAAGATACTAAAGCAAACATAGAAAAGACACTAAAGAACACACAGATGCAGCCTAAATGCAGAGTCTGCCTATCATCTGCTTTAATATGCAGAGTACAAGCAGATACTGCGCCTTCGCTCAAAATAACAAATAACCGAATTGATCCGCGAGTTCAAAATAAAACACTTATAGCAAACCAGTCTTCAAAAGATACTAAAGCAAACATAGAAAAGACACTAAAAACACACAGATGCAGCCTAAATGCAGAGTCCACCTATCATCTGCTTTAATATGCAGAGTACAAGCAAATACTACGCCTTCGCTCAAAATAACCAATAACCGAATTGATCCGCGAGTTCAAAATAAAACACTTATAGCAAACCAGTCTTCAGAAGATACTAAAGCAAACATAGAAAAGACACTAAAGAACACATATGCAGCCTAAATGCAGAGTCCGCCTATTATCTGCTTTAATATGCAGAGTACAAGCAGATACTGCGCCTTCGCTCAAAATAACCAATAACCGAATTGATCCGCGAGTTTAAAATGAAACACTTATAGCAAACCAGTCTTCAGAAGATACTAAAGCAAACATAGAAAAGACACTAAAGAACACACAGATGCAGTCTAAATGCAGAGTCCGCCTATCATCTGCTTTAATATGCAGAGTACAAGCAGATAGTGCGCCTTCGCTCAAAATAACCAATAACCGAATTGATCCGCGAGTTCAAAATGAAACACTTATAGCAAACCAGTCTTTAGAAGATACTAAAGCAAACATAGAAAAGATACTAAAGAACACACAGGTGAAACAGCTCCTTTCTTTGCCTCCACCACCTCAGATCCCATGGCATACTGCTCCGTCCAGCTTCGCCCAGTTGACTCGAACCTGGATTTGTCAGTCTTGTAAATATGGGCTACCTCCGACAGAAAAGGATCATCTAGGATTGGGTCAGTCATCAGCGCGCAAATTGACATCAAAACCTAATTCCATGACAAAAATCCATCCCATTAACACACATGTTTGGCTGAAGTATTTTTTTCGACAAAACTTTGTTAAATCTGAAAAAATTCCAAACCTGGGACATGGTTAAAGCAGGAGACCATTTTTCCCTCAAGATATCATAGTCAATCGCTCCTTTTGCGTTGATGTTTGGGTGGTAAATCTTTGTTTTGAAAGCCACCTGCATGCAAAGACAAAGAAAATATCAATTAAAAGCAAGATGAAAAGCAAGATGATCAAGAGTGAAGTTTCATCCTGCAATAAATAACAATTAACTGAAAAAGCAAAAAGCAAACCTTTGGCGCCTTTATCGGATAATCCGGAGGAAAATTGATGGTAAGCAAGAAAATCCCTCCGGCATAGGGACTGTCGAAGGGTCCATTGATAGCTGCTTCCCATTCGTAAACACAATCACTAACGGGACCTAAAACATATAAGACTCAACTCAGACATTTAATCTAAATAATACTACATCCGTAAAGTTCCTATTATCATACGTAAATAATACTACCTCTAACTGCATAAAAGACTTGGGAGTTCTAGATTTTATACCTGCCCTGATGAACTGTGTAGGAACATCCTTCTGGATCCGATTAAGTTCCATTTTAATTCGCCTTACACTATAACCCATGGTCACAAAATTGGTAAGAGAGACGAAGATGATGAATGTTGTGTCTTTGGTAAACAAATAGATGTAGAGACAAACAGACACGACTTTCTCCTATATGAACGCGAAGCATTACTCTAGGGTTTTGGCAGACTAGGGAATGTGTTTTCAACTACTGCAATAAACACATGTTCATTGGTGTATACTTTTTAAATGAGTTGTCATTCATCTCTTCATGTGTAAAAAAATGATTTGTCCTTTATTCTTATGGGTGTTCGTACCATTTATTGCGCGGCAAATTTACGCGCTTTCTCTGCCATTTCTTATTAAATTGAGTTGTCTTTTCCAAGGCAGAGTATCTTATGTTATGATAGTTGACCGGTTGCACAGTAATCATCCCGCATGCCTTTCGTGTCGAGCCATTAACTGAGGCGCGTGCAATGACTGTACTAAATGTTTGACCGATGTCCCTGTAAATTGAGTTTTATTTTCCAAGACAATTTAAAGGAAGATCGACCCCTTTCATTTCCTTTCTTATCTATAAAAATAGTAGATTGTTTACGAACAGAGTGCCTGTTAATTATTTCAAAATCCAAATACCGCATCACATCGTAGGTTAACATGCAAATACCAGAGCTCCCTTTGGATATTATCTCTGTCATTACACGAAAACTTGGCCGCCTCACCTTGTGGAGAGTCGGACACATCCTCCGAATAGGGCGGATCGGTAGAGATGTAGTGTACAGTGATGAAGTCCTCAAGGAACTTAGTCTCGACGATCTATGTGAGGACACATATAAAATTCTCCTAGACGGGGCGAATCGCAGCTTTTTTGTAAGATGCTTAAACGCCGAAAACCCAACTGCTATTTATTATGAGGCTACAAGACTCGTGACAGCAGAACAAGACACCAGCGCAGCCATGGAGCTTTTGGAACGGCTTGTCCCTTTCAGTGCTAACGCAACTTATCTCTGTAGAATGCTATGTGTATGTGCTGGACGTACAAAAAGGGCTGCACAACTTCTCAAATTATGTGTCGACGTACACGCTGAAGGTAATTTTAATAAACTCACCAGGCCTGGGGAGGAGGTTCTGGATGCGGTTGTAGCTATCTATACACCCATGAACCATTCTTTTGCATCAACGTGGCAATACCCTGACTATCCAGATTTGCCTTTTCCAAATTGTGCCACTGAGCACGAATATCAACCTGGATGCGAAAACTGCTACTTGTATTGGTTCGCAAGACAGCTTTGCCGCATTATATAGGAGATTTGAACTATTTCTTCTAATTTTATTTGTTTCTGTATTTATAAATCCTTGAAAAGTTATGATTCCGTAATTCAAGATGTGGATTTTAATTGAATAACATGTTTTAACCTCGGATTTGTTGAGCATATATATTTTTTGAATGAAACTAAAAGTAAAATCTATAGTAGAGCACATGAAGATTAATAGCAAATTACTGGATGATTCATGCAGATATCAGACACAGACTTCGCAATACTTGATGCAGATGCAGACTCTGCGATAACATATGCACACTCTGTGATACCAGATGCACACTCTGCGATACCGACTATTTTATGATACCCACATCAAACTAAAGACTAACATAAAACAACGGAGCACCATAAATAAGGACAAATAAATAAAGTTATAAACCAAGATTTGTTTCCTTGTTTAAATAAATTTGAAGCCAGAGTGAAGCCAGAGTCAAGAAAATGGGCATGTTTTTCGATTGTGTCCTGCATTATGGCATTTTGAGCACCTGTGATGAATTTTTGGGCTACTCTGGAAAAGACTCTTTTTCATCTGTGGGGGTGGAGTACTCTGCGAAAGTTTTGCTTTCTTATTTGGTGTTTGAGTAGTCGGAGAATTACAAGATCATTTCCTTCTCACCTTTGGGGATGGAGTAGTGGGTGAAATATTATCGCTGAATGGAGTACTCTGCTTCGTTTTCTTCGTAACGGATGGAGTCCTCTGCTTCGTTTGATTCGTTGTGGATTGAGTCCTCTGCTTCGTTTTTTGCTTTGTGGATGGAGTACTCTGCGAAGGTTCTGTTTTTTTCTTTTTCCATTGATTACGCTTGAACCGCGTAGCCTTTTCAATAGCAGAAAGGTATCTCTTGGCCTTCGGTCTACCGGAAGGTACTTTTATGACTGGTGGCAGACATTGTTCACTAATTACGTATGGTGGTAGATTCAAATCTTCGTCTACAGGTTTTATAGGTTCTGAGTACGTTGAATACAAGTAGCCCTTTGTGAAATGATCATCCACCAGGGTAGCTTCATCAGTTTTCCGACTTAATGCTGCTTTAATCGCGTGCTCGCAGGGAATCTTCTCGACATCATATTGTTTACAAGTACAAAGTCTCTGCAATCATAAATTTCATAAATTTTAAAAAGGAATCGAACTCAGAGCAGATAAACAAGGCAAACGTTTCCTGAGACTGGCAGACTTGCTCAGGATACGTTTCCTGAAACTGGCAGTGATAAATAGCACAGAAAAACTTACATACCTTCTGTAGATCAACCACACAATCATAATCTCCACCTGTAACATGGCTACAATTTGAATCAGTATGATGAACATTTAAAATTTTCAAGCTACAGTGTCTTTCATGCAGTAACTTTTCAACGTTTAGGGGGAAATTTGTTTTTAATGAGGCAGCTTTGTCTCGCCTTTCCACAAACCACCTTGACAACAACTTTCTAATAGCCTCCACGAAATGTTTAACAGGAAATGATCTGTCTTCCTTAAGCGCGGCATTAATGGATTCTGCAATGTTGCTCGTCATTATACCAAATCTATCTCCTGGAAAATGTGCACAAGCCCATAATCGAAATTCTGCCTCTTCCAAGTAAATTGCTAATTCACTATTCTGACGATGAATCACACCAAACAATTTTTCAAAATCTACCAGTCGATATGCATATGCAGCACGACACACCAAACTGAGCATTGCGTTCTTTTTGAATTAAGATGAGGTTATTTTTGAGGTGATAGTAACATACTCCCCTATCAGCTGCGGGGAAAACCTTCTTAATGGCCTTTGCGATTGATGGATGACGGTCAGAAATAATGGCCAAATTTTTATCATCAAGTATCACACCACGCAAATGTGTAAAAAACCATTCTCATGAAGCATCATTCTCTGAGAATACAATTCCAAAAGCTATAGGAAATATACTCGAATCTGCATCTTGACCTGCAGCTACCAGCATAACACCTCTGTACTTTCCAGTTAGATGTGCTCCATCTACCACAACAACCCTCCTCAAGAACTCAAATCCTTTGATGGAAGCACCAAAATCAATGAACAAATACTTAAACCTTTATTGAGCATCACGTTCAAGCTTTGTAATCGTACCTAGATTGGCCTGCTCTATTTTGTATAGATAGGAAGGTAAGTCCTGGTAACCCCTCTCAAAAGTGCCTCTGACCAGCTCTCGTGCATATGCCAACGCTTTATGCGCCTTCGTATAGTCTATGTCAAGACAATATAGTGACTTAATACAGTTCATTACATGCTTAGGCGTGATTCCTTTAAGATCATTACCACCACTAAACCTATCAACATACATCTTTCCAATAAATTTTGCATTAGCCTGTCGTTGACGAGAATACCTACAGACAGCAGAGCATGTATGAGCTTCTTTATATATCCGAACGAGAAATTCTGGAGATTCAGATGAAACTGACAGAGTTGACGCACAAATCCTCCAAGAACAATTAGGAACAAAACATTTCGCGATAAATAGTTTCTTCCTCAACTTCTCGATGACTGCAATCTTGCGTAATTGCATAATTAATGCTTCCTTGTCATCAAATATTTCGCCAACCTTAATGGATCCAGATTTCTTCATTGGTAATGGCTTCGTAGGCCTCTCATCGAATATATCGCAGAATAAAGGCAGCATCTGCTGTTTCTTCGCATACTGTCGGCAGTCTCTGCTGTTGTTCGGTGGTGGCATCATATGCTCGTCTTTAACATTACCAACATCATCAAAATCCACACCACCATCCTCTTTGACATCACAAGCTTCATCTTTACCCGCAGCTTCTGCTTTAATTCCATCGTTTCTTTTCCATGACACGCAAAGCCGGATAACCTCTTTTTCCGCCATTGTGATAAAGTTTTCAAGGTGCCTATCGTTATTCAAGAAGATAGGAGGTGTGTCGCTAGGCATTTTCTCCATGATATGTGTAGGCAACTTATAAGAAATCTCGACTGCATTCATCTGTGTTTCCAAGTTGTAATCTTCACAAACAATGCGGAGAAATTCCTCATACTTGATTTGGTCTTCAACCGCAAACAACTTGTTTCCTTTGCTTGAATCAACGTCGAAATCCCAACCCATTTTTACCTTCCATTGTCCAAAAACAGTCAACAAATGCAACATTATCTGCAAAAAAGAGAATGTTCAAAAGATCTGCAACACACTATCTTAGAAGATTTTTCGCAGAGCTCTACACTTTGGCAGGGTCTTTTAGAAATAGCTCTGCCAAAGACGTACTAGAGCTCTAGACGCAGTTTAGAAGATGGTGGTTTAGATAACTAGTGTAATGTTTTGAAGTGTTACCTGTGTTCGTTCTTCCCGAAAATATGCTCGCCTTCAACCCCTAGAATATCTTTAGATGTAAACGAAGATCGTCTTTCCGAAGAATGTACGTACTTTCGTTCAAAATCGAAGTCTGTAAACAATCTTATACTTGGATTTCGCTTCCGTCTCTTTGAAAATATGAAATCTCCCTTTGAGGGTGAAATCGAAATAGTAGATCTAGGTTAAAGGTGGAGAGGTTGAAAAGGTTTATAGCAAACTCAAAAAAGTAAGAAGTAATGGCATTCTTGTTATTATTGTGAAAAGAGAGGAGTACTTCAAAATTCGACCGTTTATACAATTTAGTTACGTTGCAAATGTCAAGCCATGCCCTGCGACCAGTATACTACAATCTGTTGAGCAATATCTGCCTTATGTCTACAAAAAAGCACACACAACATCTGCTTTAAGTCTACAAAAAAAGCACACACAATATCTGCCTTAAGGCTAAACAATCGACACACTATATCTGCCTTAAGACTACAGAATTAGCAGAGTTTAAGCAGCGTCTGTCCAGCTTTAGCCTTAAGGCTACACAATCGACACACTATATCTGCCTTAAGACTACAGAATTAGCAGAGTTTAAGCAGCGTCTGTCCAGCTTTAACCTTAAGGCTACACAATTCACACACTATATCTGCCTTAAGGCTACATAATTAGCAGAGTTTGTCCAGCCTTAGCCTTAAGGCTACACAATTCACGCAGACTCTGCCAAGCCTAAGGGTATTTTAGACATTTTCAAAAAAAGTGTACTAATTCTACAATTTTCCCTACGAAGGTACCCTGCTGGACATTAAAGTTAGAAAACGCACCATATCAGCAACTGTCCCTTAATTATATATGTCATGGTAAAGATCTCTACATATTCTCATCAAATTTTTAATATAAACTCACAAATATAAGTGTTACAAATTTAAACTCAATTAAAATATAATATTTTAATATTTTAAAATGTTAGATAACATAATGTTTTAACGATTAACCATTTACCGATATCAATTAAATTTACTTTATAAAAATTGTATTAATGTCCATTTGGATCCCATAAATATTATTGATCATTCAATTATTTTCTTTAATATCGTTTAATTGTATCCATATTACTTTAATTAAAATTGAGATTTTGTTATAAACGTACAACTTTACAAGTATAATACTTTTACAATAATTATAGAAAACACGATAAGTTTATCGATATATATATATATATATATATATATATATATATATGTATCTAAAGTTTTTGATAATCCTCTAAGTATCAATTGAGAAGAGATAAGTGCAAAAAATTGTATGTGTCGATCAAAAAGGAATTTAAAGGAAACATCAATTAAATTAATCAATCAAAACATGTCAATTAATTTTATATGTCATGGTAAAGATCTCTACATATTCTCATTAATTTTTTTAATATAAACTCACAAATACATGTGTTACAAATTTAAACTCTATTAAAACGTAATATTTTAATATTTAAAAATGTTATATAACATAATGTTTTAACGATGAATCATTTATCAATGTCAATTAAATTTACTTTATAAAAATTGTATTAATGTCCATTTGGATACCATAAATATGATTGATCATTCAATTATTTTCTTTAATATCGCTTAATTATATACATATTACTTTAATTAAAATTGAGATTTTGTTATAAACGTACAACTTTACAAGTATAATATTTTTACTATATTTATATAAAACACGATAGGTTTATCGATAAATAAATAAATATATATATATATATATACTTGTAAATATATATATATATATATATATATATATATATATATATATGTATTTAAAGTTTTTGATAATCCTCTAAATATCAATTGAGAAGACATAAGTGCAAAAAATCGTATGTGTCGATCGAAGAGAAATTTAAAGGACACATCAATTAAATTAACCAATCAAAATATTTCAATTAATTATATATGTCATGGTGAAAATCTCTACATATTCTCATTAATTTTTTAATACAAGCTCACAAATACATGTGTTACAAATTTAAATGTAACATTTTAATATTATATAATATAATATTTTAACAATGAATCATTTACCAATGTTAATTTAAATTTACTTAATAAAAATTGTATTAATGTCCATTTGGATACCATGTTTGAAATATGATTGATCATACAATATTTTCTTTAATTTCTCTTAATTGTATCCATATTACTTTAATTAAAATTGAGATTTGTAATAAACGTACAACTTTACAAGTATAATATTTTTACAATATTTATAAAAAACATGATAGGTTTATCGATATTGTATGTATCTAAATTTTTTGATAATCCTCTATATATCAACTGAGAAGACATAAAGTGCAAAAAGTCCTGTGTCGATCAAAGAGGAATTTAAGAGACACATCAATTAAATTAACCAATCAAAATATTTTAATTAATTCTATATGCCATGGTGAAAATCTCTACATATTCTCATTAATTTTTTAATATAAGCTGACAAATACATGTGTTACAAATTTAAACTCAATTAAAATGTAATATTTTAATATTTTGAAATGTTATATAACATAATGTTTTAACGATGAATCATTTACAAATGTTAATTTAAATTTAATTTATAAAAATTGTATTAATATCCATTTAGATACCATATTTGAAATATGATTGATCATTCAATTATTTTCTTTAATATCGCTTAATTGTATCCATATTACTTTAATTAAAATTAAAATTTTGTTATAAACGTACTTGACAAGTATAATATTTTTACAATATTTATAGAAAAAACGATAGGGTTATCGATAAATAAATAAATATATATATATATATGTATGTATCTAAAGATTTTGATAATTTCTATTATAAGAAGATACAAGAATTATTGCTATGTTTGTTATCAATCAAACTGTTGGAGCTTATAAAACTATCAACCATATGTATAAGTTGTCAATATTGGCGAATGCCAAACAGTTCACATAAAATACATTGAAAACAAAAAAAAATTGTTTGAATTTCAAAAAATCATCAGTTTTTTGTATTTTTACTATTTTTTAGATCTTTTTATTTTAAAAGATTTGTACATATTAACGCATTATTTTTTTAGTTTTGGTGAACTCAAATAAGTTTGAGATAACCTATTAACGCGTTATTTTTTTAGTTTTGGTGAACTCAAATAAGTTTGAGATAACCTATTCGATTTATACCAAAAATGCTTATATCTAAGTTAAGTGTCATACAAATTAAATTTTATAAAATAAAATATATTTATCTAGATGTACCACATAATCTATTTCTAATTTCTCCAATATATATTTTTTAAAATCATAGTTTTTTCTTTTCAAATATTCTAATGCCGGTGGATCAAAATCAGAAGAATTGGGCACGACAACTGGATTTTTCTCCTCGAATTTTCTTTTAAAGGGCTATATCTCTTTGAACATTTCCTTTGGCCCAAAAGAATTTCCCATCACAGTCCAATTCAAAAGCCCACTAAACTTTTTTGCTAAGCGGATTAGGGTTTTAGCCCCTTTTGACTATTTCCACACTAAAGAAAACAAAAACAAAAGCTATATACGTTTTCTTGCACGCCGCCTTACGGCAAGTCATCGAATATTGGCGAATCATAAAAAATAAATAAATAAAATAATTAATTGATTAACGTTGAAAGCACACAAACATTGAATTTTCTTTTATGTAAAGTAAAAGTTTTCGGATGAAGCTCTCTACCAATATAATCAAGATAACCTAAACAAATATACATATTGTGATTATGAATTCAATGATCATACTAAGCTTATAATATCAAAATTACGAAGCTTAAACACTAGTAAAATAGGAAGAGGACCCGAATAACCAAAAAAAAAAGAAAAATTACCTGAAACAAAATAACTTGAACTAAAACTCGCCTCTCTTCGATTGCCTTTAGCCGGTTCTGTCTCCGGACAACTACTAATCTGAATATAACAATTCGATCGATGCCATATATGCATGTATACATATCTATATTTTCATATGTGTAGGTGTGTCATGTATGTAAACATAATCACCTAAACATAACAAGCTAAGAAGCTTATATTGTATACAATTTCACTCTATATCTCCGGATTCGAGTATTTTATTCAAATCGGGTTTCTCAGAGGAGTCGGCCAACGAAGGAGCAGAAGCGAGGAGAGCGTCAACTCTAGCCCCGACCTCAGCCGCTTTCTCCCGTATAAGAGCGGCGGGCATGTCGACGGCGGCTGCTGATCGGCCGTCGTCTTCTTGGAAGAGAAGATCGGGGAAGTTGAGCCGAGCGGAGGGGCCATGGAGGTAGAACACGGCGGTGTCGTAGGCTCTAGCGGCGGCTACGGCGGTTGTGTAAGAGCCGAGCCAAAGACGTGACCGTTTGTTTGGCTCGCGAATCTCAGCCACCCACTTCCCCCACTTCCTCATCCGTATGCCTCTATACCGCTTCTCCTTAAACGGCGTCGTTGCCACGTGGCTGGCCGGCCTTTCTTCGGGTGGCTGTAGCCTCCTCTTCCGGCTAGACGACATCGTCGATTCGTGTATTTCTCTTTCCATTGATAAAAGATTAAAAGCCAAAACTTCGTTTTATGGGATGTGGAACCTTAATTTATAAAGTACGGTGACAGAATTGAATATTGAAATACGGCCGAAAGTTTTGTTTTTTTTTTTCAGAAACTGCCAATGAACTTCCTACTCCTCAATTTTATCTCTTTACTAACTTCGAAGGGCGACATCAACTTTAGTGGTGCGAGTAAAAAATTTGTACAGAATGGTACTGTATAACTGCAGCAGAAAAAAAGCATATGCGAAATAAGTGTGGTTTGTGTGAAAAGTGCAGGACGGAATATTGTTTGATTGGTGAAAAAATAACATGTGGTACAAAAAAATTGTTTGATTGGTAAAAACAATAAAAACGGTTTAAAATACATATTTTAGATAATAATTTTACTAAATAGAATTAAATAATTTTATTACATTTGCCTAAATTAAAATTATTGATTTAATAACTAATTAAAATTGTTAATATATATATATTATTTAAAATACAAATTTTTTACTAGTAAATAATTTAAATTTATAATATATAAGTAGTTTTTTTTGTAATTATGTAACAATGTTAATACATTAAAAAGTTTTAAAAATACAATACAATATCGAAAAACAAATTAATATCATCTACAATCGTTTTCTCATAACATATTAATAATTTATGCAGTAATTAATTTATTATACAGTAATTAAATTATTATGCAGTAATTAAATTATTAATAAATTTATTTACTTGATTCTTCAAAAAGATGGAAAAATAATATTTTCTCTTCTTGTGTTTATGCGTGAGTCTTTTTATAATGGATTTTGTGAGAGTGTTATGAGTGTGTGAGTGTTATGAGCGTGGTAGCATATATATATATATATATATATATATATATATATATATATATATATATATATGTATGATTAATTGTTAAAAAATTTAAAGGTTTTGGACAAAAAAAAAGTATTTTTTTTATCTTGCGCGTAATTCATTGAACCGCAGGGTATTACATGCAGTACGATTTTGAAATGTGTTCCTCTTTATATGCTTAATAATAACTCCATTTCGAATTCCACACACAATTTTTTATTTTTTATTTTAAAACCACAAATTATTTTAGAAATTTATGATTGGTGCTCTATTTGCGGTATTAATAAAAACACTCCAAAATCCACACCGCAGTTGTCCTCCAATCACAAACTAAATTAGTCATTGATTATAAAAGAATATCCAATTCTAATAATCTACGAAATACACTATATATTAGTTGAGCCTAATCAACTTAGAATTGACATGAAGTCTAACACTCTACGGTTTCGAACAGCAGAACCGGCAGTTCAAAACAAATTTGTTGCTTTTGTCAGAGATACTTCAAGACCGAATTAATGATGGACATTAACCTTTTTTAGGTAAAGAGGTTCTTATCAAATCAGTAGAATCGTTATTGCCCACTTATGTGATGTTTTGTTTTAGACTACCTAAATTAATAACACATAAATTTACTAGTGCAGTTTTGGTGGAGTTTAGATGACTAACAAAAAGGCTTACACTAGTTTACGTGGAAAAAGCTGTGTTGGGGCAAGTCGGAGTGGGTAATCGAATTTCAGGTTATAAATGATTTTAACACCACATTCTTGGGAAAACAGATTTGGCGCCTAGTGGAGGGCCCTTAATCACTATTTACCAAAATTTTCAAAGGTTGATATATTCGGAATACTAATTCCTTGGAACCAAAAAAGTCTAACTCCCCGTTTTATGGATGAAGGAGCATTCCTCTGATTAAAAAAAAAGAATATTTAAGAGAGTTGGATCGGGACCTTCTATTTTATTATGGAAGGATCCTTGGATACTGGCTAATTGCCCCGATGCCAGCAAATTGTAAGAACCACAATTACTACCCTAAATTTACAGCTAATCAATTGATTGATCCGCTGACACGGATGTGGAACATGAAACTCATTAACGCGATAATAGACCCGGTTGATATCCCTTTTATTTGTAGTATTCTCATTAGTAGCTTTTACCAACCAGATACACTGTGATGACATTTCACTAAATCGAAAAAAATACACGGTCAAATCAGGATACCAGCAAGAGCAAGGGAGCCCACCTTTTGTCCCCAAAATGCCGGCTTATTGCAAGCATATGTATGGAAACTGAAGCATCATCCACAAATCCGCCATTTCATATGGCAAGCCTTAATGAGTTATATCTCGTATCAAATTTGTGGAACAAAGGCAAAATTGTGATATACGGTGTGGATGATGCGGAGCGGAAGAAGAAACAATAATCATTTTTTTTAATGTCCTCCACCGTTTCAAACCTGGGCCTCTTCTCGGATACCACCGGCTCCGAAAATATTTCCATTGTCGTCGGTCTTTTCCAATTTTCGACTGTCTCTTTGGAGATTCTCCAAGGAAAACTAAGATCATAATTTTCCATAGATTATTTGATATACCTGGAAGGCCAGAAATGATAACTTCTTTAAGAATTTTGATAGAGATCCACAAGAGATCCTAAAGTTTGCGGAAAATGACACTACGATATGGGAAAAGACACAAGTGGGTGATCGTATTTTAGATCACCAACATGCCCCCCCCCCCCCCCAACTGAGGTGTTTTCAGGTTTCACAGGGTATCATTTTTTCATTGATGGCTCCTGGAAAGAGAATGATATTTTTTCAGGTATGGGCTGGTATTGTTTCCAAGATGAAGTTGTAGGGACGATTATGGGAGCTATGAACCTTCGCAGAAGTCTCTCTCCTTACATTATGAACTAGAAGCACTTATTTGGGCCATGCACTGTATGCTTGCACAGTAGAAGATGACGGTAGCCTTTGCAACAAACTATTCCGAACTTGTGAAGATGGTGTCTACACCGGTGGATTGGTCTGCGTTCTCAGTACATTTTGAGGAATTCGAGAGGAGTAAGGAGTTGTTTGATTTTATCTATGTCTTGTATATTCGATGAGCTTCGAATACAAATGCAGATAAATTAGCACGCAGTGCTAGACTATATCCGCATGATATCATTTATGTAAACTCTGTTCTTCCAGTTTGGATTTCTAAACCGTTTTAATACTATTAAGTTGTTTTAAAATAAAATAGGACGGGTATATCAAACTAAACAAGTATAGTTAATGTGAATCAAGCGAATAAGACATATTAAATGGTATGGAACAAGTTAAAAAAGTGTTGGATGATGACTATAATAAGTACGTTACAAATATAATAACTATCAAAATTTGATTAAATTTTTCTAATATATTGAGTGTCCGAAACAAATGATTTTTTGAATAGAAATGTATTGGTCTATAAACTGGTCCATATAATTTCTTTTTTTAAAATTTTTTGTCTACGTTTGTCAAACTAAAAAAAAAAAAGAACTGTGAATCGCATTTGGACCGCACTTGAACCATCCTAAATTTGGGTGGTTGGTGTACTGTCCAAATGCGGAACATGAATAACACCAAAATATGCACCACATTTGAACTGCACTTCATCGGTTTTTTTTTTGTTGGAATCTAAAATTTATTCAACAAAAATCGATGTACAACACCAAAATATGCACCACATTTGAACTGCACTTCATCGGTTTTTTTTTTGTTGGAATGTAAAATTTATTCAACAAAAATCGATGTACAACTAGGTGTAGCGTTTTTGAATATAGAAAGGTATGTAAAAAAATAGGTAGAATGAAAAACTTAGAAAGAAATCGGAGAGGCATAAATATTTTACAGAAGTTTGATTATCTTGTGGAGAATCAATTTATCATATAACTATCGTACCGGTGATCGTCCAATGATCTAATAGCACTTATTTTATTACGGATGGAATTATCAATGCTGGATGAGCTGTTGAGAAGATGATGGATTGTTACCGTGCCAACGCTGATTTCTCTCCCACCAAATATGATAAATGGTGTTTTGGAAGGCAAGCTTTAGAAGAAATAAGGATTTTCCATCCATGTTGAAGATGTGAGTTTAGTAATGAGTATAGTCCAAGAGCTGGTATAATCGATACCAAAGAGGCCGGACGCTATCTTTGACCAAATTTGAGCTGGTATAGACATACAAAGAAGAGATAGTTTCGAGTTTCCTGGAGATAAGGACAAAGACTACAGTCTGAAGAGACTCCATGATTTCAAATAATCATACACGAGGCTCTTGAGAGATGGTTAAGGACCGCAATCCAAGTCAGAAAAGCATGTTTTGGGGTAGCATGAGTGAACCAGACGGTAGAATGCTATCCCACATTGAAATACATGTTTCGTATCGTGGTGTGATACATTTTTTGTATCACAGTTAATAGCCTAAATAGTTTCAAATAAAAACAGAAATCAAATTGAGAATATAAATATATCTTTTTTAAAATAAATTTTATTAATAAAAATGTTTTTAATCAATTTAGTTGTATTTATTTAATAATTAAAAATAAAGGGAACTTAAACCCGAATACAAGTTTAAATTTTCCAAACCAAATTGATCATGGTTTCTTTTCTAATAATTAAATCAAATCCAAAACTAAAAATTAAATAAACCGAACTAAAATACCAATGGCTCTAATCATTTGCGTGAAATGATATGATCCAAAAAGAATGAAATATCTCTTAATAAATATTTAAATACATTGACCTATTTAAATATATTGACAGCTACGAGTGACGTAGTCTCAAATTTATATAACTCATAACAGTTTAGAAACTATTTGATTCAATCATTCAAACTCTTAATAAATATTTTAATTCCATTGATGCTGACTATTTCATATACTAATGTAAAGCTGCTTATTAAGAAATAACCTTTTTAATGTATCACATAAAGAGGGATTTTTTAAAGTTAGTGTTTTCCTTTTATCAAATGTTTGGTTTTTGGCCAATTCCAAAAAATAGATGGTCAAATTAGGATATTATATTGAATAAAATAATTCAATATTCGGTAAAAAAAAAAAAAATTATGGATCAGGGAAGTTAAAATATTCTCCGAAATTAAGACACTTTATATTAGGGTTTGAGACGAATCTAGATATTCTAGAATTTTAGGGTATCCGGATCCGGATCCAGATCCGTGATAAAAGTATCTGGATCTGGATCTATGGCTTCCTGATATCCGGACTTCGGATATCCGACCAAAAATCATGATATCCGCGGATATCCGGATTCGGATCCGGATCCGAAAATAATAATAAATTTGATAAAAATAACTAAAATAAAATTAAAAACCATTTAAAAAAATTACTAATTAAAAATTTGAATAATATTTTTCAAAATAAATATGATATATTATAAAAAGAACTAAAATCAAATTATATATATATATATATATATTTATATAAAAATAACTTAATATATGTAAATATATATATATATATATATATTTTAATATATTTAATGCGTCCGGATCCGGATATCCGGACCTTGAAATTTTACTATCCGGATACGGATCCGGATCCGTTTTTCACGGATCCGAAATTTTACTATCCTTATCCGGATCCGGACGCTCAGGATATCCTAATTTTCATAGCGGATCCGAGCGGATACCGAATCGGATCTCGGATCCCGGATAATAATTCCACCCCTACTTTATATGGCAAGCAATTTCGGAATGTGTCTCTATCACATCAAATCTACGGAAGTGAGGACTAAATCGTGACACAGAGTGTGCACGATGTGGAGCGGAGGAGACAATAAATCATGCTCTTTTGAATGTCCTCCAGCGTTACAAACATGGGTCATGTCTTAGATACCGAAGACACCAGAATTTTTTCCAATGACATATGCATTCTCCAATATAGCTTATCTATTTTGGAGAATGCCACTGACATCCAGGAACGGAAATTCTCATGGATAATTTGGTATATTTAGAAAGCAAGAAATGTGAAGGTTTTTAAAAATCTGGATAGCAATCCACAAACTGTCTTACGGATAGCAGAAAATGGGGCTTCGGTTTGGGAGACGGCACAAGTTGTTAAGCCAAATCTAGGTCAACAACATATGGGCCCTTCTCACTTGTTTCGTCTTTCACAAGATTTCAGTGCCATATAGATGGCTCTTGAAAAGAGACCGGCTTTTTTCCAGGTTTGAGTTGGTATTGTTTCCAAGAAAATGTCGAAGGATCAGTGGTTGGAGATAGGAACTTATGACGAAGTGTATCCCCTCTTCATTCGGAACTAGAATCTCTCATTTGGGCCATGCATTGTATGATCGAGCAACATAAGATGGTGGTAACTTTCACAACATACTATTCTAAATTGGTGAAGATGATGTCTACACCGACGAAGTGGCCTACCTTCTCAACACATCTCGATGAATTCACGAAGAGTAATGAGTTTTTTTTTATTTTCTTCTTTATCTCGCTCATTTCACGCACTTTCAATACTAAGGCGGATAGGTTAGCACGAAGTGTTCGACTATATCTGCATGACATTATTTATGTAAATTATGTACCTTCAGTTTGGATTTCCGAATCGTTTTTAATTTATAAGGATGTTGACAAAAAAAAAAATAAGACACTATATTTTACTAATTAATCTATGCTCGTTTTCGCAGTTTTGTTTAGATTTTGGAATTGTTTCCTAGGTATTACTAAACCCAAAAAAGAAGAAAAAACAGTGAACATAATTGGTTTGATAAGGACGGAAGGTGCGATGGTTCAGAATTCAAATTAGAATTTTTTAAAAAAGAATTAGAAAAAGATTAAAAAATAATATTCAAAATTATCAAAAGAATACTGAATTATTTTTTTAAAAATTTTTTCTAAAATTATTTTAATTACTTAATTTCTGAATTTTTATTTTTACTCCAATTAGTGAAATCTAAAATAAAAAATCTAAATTTTTTCAATTGCTATATTAAAGGGCCCGAAAAATCGTCCAAAAACCCCTAATAATCTTTAACCGACCCTGAGTTTGATTCATATATGTTTATTTTCTTTTGTTTGTGTATTTGTTTAAAGAAGACGGTCCGAAAAAGCTTTACAACAAGTATCAAAAACAGAGTCTATGGTTTAATATAGATATTACGAAAACGTCAAAGGTATTTCTGGAAATTTAGGGTTAAGTTATAATGAGGACACGTCAGTGAAGAAAATATAAAGAAGACACGTAGAGAAATGGGTTAAAGATAAATCCAAATATTGGCCGACAAAAACTCCATCAGCTTCTATCTTCCATTTCCTTATCTCTTTTCGGACGTCAATCGTCTCAGTCACCACTTGAATCTTAATACTATTATTCTAAAAAGCATTTCATTTTCAATTTTGCTACTACCATATAGAGAACGTGACCAAGGATATAGAAGGGAAGGATACTCATTAGCATTTGGAGTTTGATTTTATCGTACTTTTAATTTAATATTTTTCGAAAGAAAAGATATTCTCAAAAGAATAAATTATAAATCGATTATTATGGATCTACAAAGATTAGAGTTTAGATCCAAACTTTAAGATTATAAAAAAAATATAAAGATTATATAGTAAATGACTGTGATATGAAAAATATTTATTGGGTTTGATTGGTGACACAAAACGATACAAATATTTTGATGGTATAAAATAACGGCATAAAATAGCAGAAAAATTAGAAATAGTAAGAATAGTGATAAGAGATGATAGTAAAATAAATATAGTAATATCACTATCGCAACGCCATCGTTTTACTGTTTTGCTGAATAGTTACACAAGATACGATACAAGCTGTACCACAATGGTACAACGTTACCAATCAGTACAATTATGTGATAGTTTTAATTGGTACATAATTTCAAATGAGAGTAAAATTATAATTTTATCTAAAATAATAGGTTTGTGCATTATATAAAAATATATTATGTTATTTTTTCCGATAAAGGGAGTTGCCTTTTTGGGTTGGCGTCGGGGTAAGAACCTAATTAGATGTCGGCTAAACCGAGGATTGGTGCAATGTGAAAAAAGCGGATGAACTCAAGAAAATAGCCCAAAACTCAAAACTCCGGTGCACCGAGTTTTCACTTTATTAGAAATCTTTTAAGAAGTTATACACTCTCTTGATTGGTTTTACACAACACCTAAGACTACCCTTAGTTTGTCACCGAAGATTCCTACTCTAAGCAAGATCAAAGATAAACCTTTTGTCTTGTACACACACTTACTCCCGTTTACAGAGTTCTCACAACTCTCTCTTATACAAAAGCTCCTGCAACTTTTGTTTTTCTTAAACAACTAACCCTAGAAGAACATCCTTCAACCCTTTTTATATTCATCGGGTAAGTAGATCTTCTAGGTTGCCTCTCCTTGATTCGTACGTATCCGAGATCTTCTGATATCTTTTATTCCTTATTTGAATAGATCCTTCATGTTGGCGCGTGATCCACGTCAACTACTTTGCCATGTCACTTTGTTCCGCTTGTTGCCACAGCTACCTAGTTGTTCCAACAGCTCACATCTTGATGCTCCAGAAACCTCTCTTTCATTCTCCCCCTTTTTAACTGAATGTGATCATCCAAACTTTCCTGCAAACATCATGAACATAGCACAACTACAAGAAACATACCAGACCAAACATCATAATGTAATCACGCATACCAAACACACTTTAGATTAAAACTCAGGTTTCAAAGTTTCAAAACACAACCATTAAACACACTTCAGATTACATCCTTATGATGATGTTAGTCTGACATCCTAAGCTAGACAACTTCACAGAAACTCTCTCTACACAGAATCTGACTCATAATTCTGCACTGCGATCGGATTCAATTTCTTCATTATCAGATTCTTCAGACTCAGCATTTGATTCCCCCTCAGAGGTAGCATCAGTGCTTTCTTCGGATTCAGCATCTGTCTCAGCATCCGCACATTGACTCTGCACTAACTCAGAGTAATCTCCCTCTGCTTGGTTGGCACATTCAATCAAAAATAATATAGAAAAAAGCAAGAAGTCAGATATAGGGCACTTACCTTCAATCCGAGCTGCTATGTCAAAGAGCTGAGTTGCAGTTCTCTTGAGATCACCCACCAAATTGACTCCAAAGACATGCTCAGGCACTAGAATGCTCCTCCTTCCCATTACACTTCGACCATCTGGTTTGTATCGCTTGATGGGAGGCTCGGGCATCTCATCAGGAAATAGTTTAACCTTTCTCTGAAACTGGAGTACTTGATAGATTAGTGATGGGAAGGTTAAGATCTTGTCTTCCTCTGGATGACACACCGTCTGAAAAACTTGATCATAGACCCATTTCCCGAAGTTGAAAGGAATCCTTTTAGCTAGCATGTACAACAATCGAGCTCGATCCTTCGTGACATGAGTATTGTTGGTGGTTGGCATCAGTTGAGGCAACAAATCCCAAATACACCAGCCATAGCAGGAGTAAGAAGCTTTGGTCGAAACCCTCTCCAATGTTGAACTCTATCTCCAGTAAGAAATCTTGCAATTACATGCACAGAGATATCAATCTGCACCTCGGACCCCTTCCTAAATTCACAGTTTTGTGTGCGAAATACTTTATTGATGAGCTCAGCCGAGAACTCAAACGACTTGCCTCTAACAAAAAATTTTCAGGATGATCATAGGGAAGTAAATTGGCATAAAATTCCAGAATCACCTCTTTGACATACGGTTCAGTGATTTGTACAGTATCCCATAGCTCACTTGCTTCAATAATCTACAGCATTGATCGAGTGGAATCAGGACCAGATGGAACATACTTCTCATCAAAAAGCTTTCTCTTGCGGTAAAGCCTGTATCGAGGTTCGCATCTAGCATGCATAAATCGATATGTGAGTGGTGGATAGAATGGCTCAGATTGTTCAGGATACTAGATGTCAATCAGAGACTGCTTATAGCGGTTTATGCTTCGACGGTCAAGGGGATCATACGGGAACTTGTCACGCCCCTTGATGAATTGCTGGAGAGTGTCACTAAGAATCTTAGCTAGTGGAGACTTCCAGATCTTCACAAAAGGATTCGGACCTGAGTTCTCTGGTGTCGAAGGATCCGGAGATGATTCTGGTGCAGATGCAGACGCAGGTGGCACAGATTTTCAGGTGACTCTGCTTCCGATGCTTCTCTCGATTTTGCAGAGATGACCTCAATGGAGCTGTCAGATTCACTTGGTGTAGAACAATGCTCATCACGGCGACGGCGTTTGGCTTCGTTTGCGAGCTTGAGTTGACATCTGGTTCGAATTCTCTTCATGATTGTTGTGAATCCGAGTTGGAACAATCTAGGGTTTTTGTTAGATAGAAACCCAAAATCTGACCTTTCGTTTCCTTTTAATCCTTCTTTTCCTTGTGTGTTTTTTTAAATTATTTTCTGCAATTCGACATTCACACAGCTAGAAACGAACCATTAATGCAAACTGGTTTATAATTAAACCGGGAGAATCCAAATTTCTTAAAACCATAGCAATTCAACTACATCAATTCAATCATCAGATATATGAGATACTCAAATTCGCATTTTGCTTGACTTAGAGAGGCATAGAGACCTGATAGCAAGACTAAAAAGCAACACCCATTTTCTTCTTGGAAACCCCTAGGAAAAAAACCAAAATACCTCAAGTACTGATGAGCCTATCCTTCCTTTCTGAGAATTGTGCTAGAACTGGATCCAAGACCGAATGTAAGAAACCAAGGTATTTGAAATTTTTAGCTGTGTTAAAACACTCAACTTCGTGTTCCAGCATGAAGTCTCACACTGATTTATCATGGTTAGACTACACACTTACATATCTCGAGAAGTAGTCTTCATCAATGATGAAGGGTAAATCCGATGCTCAAGAGATGGTGTATATACCCACTGTCGATGATGAGATTTAAGTTCAAGGATGATCGTACCAGTGTAGTATGATCATCATCTTTTGATCGAGGTGACATAGGATATGTTTAGTCACCTTTTCCAGCTCCATCTACTTCTCTGAGCTTCAACCTACCTTTTTTTTTTTTTTTTTTAAATTGTAGGATTGGGAATCACATTGCATCTTACTACTCCTTTCTGCAATCTTATAAGGCTTGAATACTCAAATCCTTCTCATTTGACAATGTGGCCACTTCTCATCTTAAGACTTACTTGATTCACTATTACTGTCTAAATCTAAAAGATATGTAAGGCAGCTATTTCCCACAACCAACTTAACAACCAGTAGTTTTGAAAACAATTTTTCAGCTCTTGTGGAAAACATTTGAAAAAAAAAAAAATTTACCCTTGTTCCAGACATCCTACCCTTGTTCCAGCACAAGCACTCATAAAAAAAGTTAGTACTCACAGACACTCAATGATTTTTGCAGATGCACAAACGTGTTGTAATCCAAGGGTTTTGTGAAAATATCAGCAAGTTGACACTCAGTTGCTATATGTTTAATGATCACAATTTTGTCTTCAACTAGTTCTCTTATGAAATGATGACGAATTGCTATATGCTTGGTCCTAGAATGTTGAACATGATTCTTTGAGATGTTAATTGCACTCATGTTATCACACTTAACAAGTAAAGAGTCAGGACCCATACCATAGTCAGAAGCCATTTGTTGCATCCACAAAAGTTGTGTACAACAACTTCCCATTGCAATGTACTCGGCCTCGGCAGTGGATAGGGACACACAGTTTTGCTTCTTACTGTGCCATGATATAAGGTTATTCCCCAAGAAAAAACAACCACCAGAAGTGCTCTTACGGTCGTCGATGTACCCTGCCCAATCCGCATCACAATATCCAACTAGTTTATGATTCGTATCCTTTGTATAGTTGAGTCCAAAATTCATTGTCCCTTTCACATACTTGATGATTCTCTTTACTGCAGCAAGATGTAAAGCTTTTGGATTAGTCTGATACCTTGCACATAACCCAACACTTAAGCACAAATCTGGTCTGCTTGCCGTAAGGTAGAGTAAACTGCCAATCATTCCACGATACTGCTTCTCATCCACCTTGACTCCATCTTCATCTTTTGATAGCTTCAAAGTTGTACTCATTGGAGTTTTTGCAGACTTGCTGGAACTCATCCCAAATCGTTCCACCAGGTTTTTTGCATACTTACTTTGAAACACAAAGATCCCATCATCAGTTTGCTTTACTTGAAGACCCAAGAAGTAGCTCAGCTCACCAATCATACTCATATTGAACTCCGAAGTCATAGTTTTGACAAACTCATTCACAAGATAATTTGATGTTCCTCCAAAGACTATGTAATCAACATAAATTTGAGCAATGATCATTCCTCTCTTATCTTCTTTAACAAACAAGGTTTTGTCCACACTTCCTCTCTTGTAACCATGATCGATTAGGAATATTGTGAGTCTTTCATACCATGCTCTAGGCGCTTATTTGAGACCATACAAGGCTTTACGAAGCTTGTTTACATGATTTGGGTGAGCCGGATCTTCAAAACCCTTGGGTTGTTCAACATATACCTCTTTTTGAATATACCCATTCAAGAATGCACTCTTGACATCTATCTGATGCAATTTGAATCCCATTTCACAAGCAAATCCTAGCAAAAATGGATAGATTCCAGCCTTGCAACTGGAGCAAAAATTTCATCAAAGTCCACACCTTCTACTTGTGTATATCCCTGTGCAACAAGTCTGGCCTTGTTTCTGACGATGTTTCCTTCCTCATCACTCTTGTTTTTGAAAATCTATTTTGTTCCAATGATGTTCACACCATCTGATCGTGGAACCAAAGTCCACACCTCATTCCTAACAAATTTCTCCAACTATTCTTCCATGGCTAAGATCCAGAATTGATCCAAAAGTGCGTCTTGCACGTTGTTTGGTTCGATCAAAGAGACAAAACATGCGAACATGACTATTTCTCTGAAGTCAATTCGTTTACCTCTGGTTTTCATCCCATCTTCAATATCCTCTACACATCTTCAAGAGAGTGATTTTGATGAACTTGTAAACGTTCCTTGTGTTCCTTTTCTACATGTTTTTCGGCGATCGTATTGGTCTAATCAATCTGTGGAATTATTTATTCAGCTTCAGGAATCACGCTCATGGTTGGAATGGTTTCCTCATCAAATAAAACATTCACAGATTCCATGATCATTTGGCTTCTTTTATTGTAAATGCGATACGCAACGCTGTTAGTGGAATAACCAAGGAAAAAACCTTCATCACTCTGAGGATCAAACTTTCCTAACTGATCTTTATCATTTAAGATGTAACAAGTATACCCAAACACATGAAAATAGCTCATGTTAAGTTTCTACCCTTCCCAAATCTCATACGGAGTTTTGTTGATCCCAATTCTCACGTAAACCCGATTGATCACATAACACGCCGTGTTAATTGCCTCAGCCCAAAATATTTCAGGAAATCCACTTCCATGAATCATCGCTCTTGCCATGTCTTGCAATGTTCGGTTTTTTCTTTCTACCACTCCATTTTGTTGCGGAGTTCTTGGGGCTGAATATTGATGACGTATACCCTGAGCTTCACAAAACTTATCAAACACAGTATTTTGGAATTCACCACCATGATCACTTTGGATCTGCTTAATTCCATTCTTCTCATTTTTCAGCTGAAGTGCAAGGATCTTGAAACTTTCAATTGTGTCTGATTTTTCCCGAATGAACCGAACCCAAGTATATCGAGAAAAGTCATCAACCAGCACAAACACATACCTTTTTCCTGAGATACTCTCAATCTGCATTGGTCCCATAAGGTCCATATGGAGAAGATCCAACGCCTCCTTAGTATGAACTCCTTGCACCTTTTGTGTTGAACTTTGATTTTCTTCCCTTGATATCATGCACCACAATTTATCTTGTCTACATATTTCAGCTCTGGAACCCCTCTGACCAACTCCTGACTTACCAATTTAGACATGCTTTTCGCGTTCATGTGCCCAAGTTTCTGGTGCCATAATGCTGGATCAAATTTTTCTGCCCTGTGACACATGTCAGGTTGTTCCCACATGTAACAGTTGTTACCTGATCTTATTCCTGAGAGTGCAATATTGTTTTGCTCATCCACCGCCCAATATTTTACCTTGTTAAATGTCACTTCCAGGCCCTCATCACATAACTGACTCACACTAATCAAATTTGCAGTAAGTCTTTGCACATATAACACATTCATTAACTTTGGAAGTGCTTCATCATTCAACTCACCTTTTCCCTTGATTTTTCCATGAACATCTCCTCCAAAGGTAACCTTACTTTCTTTCACAGTGTCATAGTTATTGAGATGGCTAACTCCCAGTCATGTGTCTAGGTGCACCAATATCGAAGTACCATGGCTGGTTCGCAGATTTAACAGTGGACGTGTATGCCACATGACAGTACAATTCTGATTTAGCAATCCAAAGTTGTGTTTGTCTTCTCATGTTTGGATAAAATCTCCCATGTCTCAGTGACTTTCCAATCTTCTCAGCAAAACGATAACAGTACCGCTTGATGTGTCCAAATTTACCACAAAACCAACATCCTGACCTTATCACGTCATTGTTTTTTCCTTTTCTCACCACTGTTGGAACATATTGTGTCGTATTTCCACGAACAAAATTAGTCTGTCCACTGGTTTGTTCACCATTGTAACCCAGGCCGAAGTTAGATTTCCCCACTCTTCCAATCTAGAGAATCTTATTTAGGTCCTTGGTACCACTGTTCAACATATGAATCTGCTTCTTTGTTTCTAAAAGTTCTTGAGATAACGTTTTGTTCTTCTCAATTTCAGAGTTGAGTTCTTCATTCAACCTTTTGTTCAATGCCTGTAGTGATAATTTCTCCTCAGCCCATGAGATCGTCTCTCTACTCAGTTCCAACCAGTTGTCATAAAGCTTACGAAATTCTATCTTCATATTTAATTCCGCCTCCTCCTCCGACAAGTCATTGTCTGAATCACTTTCTGATGAATCAGCCTTTTCTTTTTCGTCTTCTTCACTGGTTTCTCCTTCTGAAACTTCCTCAATTGTCACAGTGAAAACACAATATCCAGTGACATCATCAAATTCGTCTGAACTTTCATCGGAATCACTCTCACTCATTCCAATGTAGGATTTTTCTTTCTTAACTTGTCCATTCACACATTCTGACTTGGTGTGATCCATCCCTTTGCATTCAAAATACTTCATTTCTTTTCGTTTAGCGGAAGGACAATCAGCTTTGAAGTGCCCGTAACCTTGGCATTCGTGACATTGTTTCTCATTCTTCTTTGAACTATGATCACGATCTCTTTCATTGTTTTGACTTTTTTTCAAAGTTTCTTCTTGTACCACGCTCAACTCTTCTCATCACGCGGTTGAAATTTTTTGCCATTAGACTCACATTTTCTTTAAGTTCACGGATGTCTTCTTTGTCATCAGCGACAAGAGCTATACCACGAGTCGCACTACTTTTATTGGCAGAGATCTCCTTCTCATAAGCTTGAAGATGACCCACAACTTCATCAAAATCAATCATGTCCGTATCAAGAGCCATACCCATCACTGTTTTCTTAGTTTCGAACTTGGCTGGGAGACTTCTCAACAATTTTTTCACAAGCTTCTTATCTTTATATTTTTTTCCCATATTCTGAGCTTCGTTGGCGATTGAACTTAGCTTTCCACTGAATTCCTCAATAATTTCGGTATCTTCCATTCTCATTGTTTCAAACTTTGAAGCAAGCATATCCAATCTGGATCTTTTCACATTCGTCGTACCTTCATACGTCTTCTTCAGCTTGTCCCATGCTTCTTTAGCTGATTCGCAACACTGTATAAGCTTGAACTGATTCTCGTTCATGGCATTGAAAATAGCAGAGAGAGCTTTAGTATTGAATTTTGCTATATTTTTTTCTTGATCAGTCCACAAAGACTTGCTTTTAAGAACTTCATTTTTGTCTTCACCAATAGCAGTAGGAGGTTTCCATCCAGTTTCGATAGCCGTCAATGCATCCTCGTTGATTCCTCGAATGATAGCTCTCATCTTCATCTTCCAATGTCCATAGTTTCCTTTTTCCAGAATAGGAATCTGTTACACAGCTACAAGCTCCTTTGAGTCCATCCTTGCCGCAGGATCTTCACCTGTTGTAAGATACAACTTAGTTCAGATGCCCGCTCTGATACCAAATGAAAAAGCGGATGAACTCAAGACAATAGCCCAAAACTCCGGCGCACCGAGTTTTTACTTTATTAGAAATCTTCAAGAAGTTATACACTCTCTTGATTGGTTTTACACAACACCTAAGACTACCCTTAGTTTGTCACCAAAAATTTCTACTCTAAGGAAGATCAAAGACAAACCCTTTGTCTTGTACACACACTTGCTGCCGTTTACAGAGTTCTCACAACTCTCTCTTATAGAAAAGCTCATGCAACTCTTCTTTTCTTTAAACGGCTAACCCTAGAAGAACATCCTTCAACCCTTTTTATATTCGTCGGGTAAGTAGATCTTCTAGGTTGCCTCTCTTTGATTCGTATGTATCAGAGATCTTCTGATATCTTTTATTCCTTATTTGAATAGATCCTTCCTGTTGGCGCGCGATCCACGCCAGCTACTTTGCCACGTCACTTTGTTCCGCTTGTTACCACAGCTACCTTGTTGTTTCAACAGCTAACTTGTTGTTCCAACAGCTCACATCTTGATGCTCCAGAAACCTCTCTTTCACAATGTGTTCACTCATCTACATGTTGAGTACATGGGTTATCGTCTGGTACTTATACATCTACTCTCAAAACCAATTTTTCATAACAAACAATTTTACTTTGAAAAACGGTGGCTCCCGAAACCAAATTTTGAAGCAGTGGTCAAAGACGAGTAGTCCTTGGATTTAGGCGATCTTATAAAAAATTGTAGGGCACATATCTCGTGATGGTGTAAAACAGACCAGTTAAATCCTCAGAAAGTCATTAAATATTTACAAAAATGGCTTGATCAAGTCCACACCGACGATAGTGTTTCTACATAATATTTATTTTCTTTTAAAGAACAACTTGGAGTGGCTTTGATGGAGGAAGAATTGTTATGGAACAGAAAAGTAGAACTCTCTGGCTTAATGATGTATGTCAGGTTTTATCCTAAGACTAACAATGCAAAGCTGCAAGTGCACATCGAATCAGTTGTAGTACTTTAGGAATTGATCCCACAGAGACTTTGAATGCACAATAGAAATATAGATTAAGAATTAAACTAAGTTAAAGCATGTTTTATGGGTTTTTCGAATGCAATTAAATAAAAAGCAGTAAATCAAATCGATGTAAGCAATAAGAGGAAAAAGTTAGATTTTCAGGGATTCACAGTGCGAATTATTCAGGACTAACTCCTAGAGGCAAATGACATCTTCTTTCTTTCGTCCTATAACTCAGATCACTATTATAAAGTTAACATACTCTCGGAGCGATAACCATCTATGTATAAACTACCCTATTAATCAACTCTCGCAGCCAATAACATAGATAAATATGCAATTATCATCAAGTTCAACTGTTCATCCAACCCAGTAACTCCGTTTTCGCAGGCTAAAGGGTTAGACCCATCAGACATCAGATCAAAACAATAACTCAAGTGATGTTCAAGCCGAAATCGTTCTATAATCAATTCCTAGATAATCAGTAAAGGAATATGCAATAAGATCATATCTAGATGAAGGACTACTCTGATTTATCAAATGTGACACTCTAATTGTGAAACTTTATATATAGAACCATGAATTTCCCTTTGAAAATCCTGTATTCCCAACAATAAAACTACTCAGACATGAGTATGCAAACCAAAACAAAAGCAGTAAAAAACATATTCATTAAGAGCAAATGGTTCAGAAAACCTCTCCGTAGAGGTACAAGAGGTGAGATCTTCTCCTTTATCGAACAAAAGTAAAAGAAACTAAAAAGCTTTAGTGATGAAAAGGAATTTATCAATCTTCAGAAGAATGATGAAGACTTGGTATTTTTTTTGCTGATGTGGTCTTTATATAGGGTAGGGCGTAAATCGGGTTTATTCCTTTGGGATATGGGAAATAAAATTAAATAATTTTTTTTCCTTTTTTTCAGGGTCGGCGATCGATCGATCGCCTATGAAATCTCGTTCTCCAGCCAAAGTTACGGATGCGCGATCGATCGATCGTATGGGGTTGATCGATCGATCGTGCTTCATGCTCTGGGCTTGCTTCTCCTCAAACATTTATCGACCAGTCTTCAGTAAATCGAGCATATATTGAGATCTCACCGTTGGATTTTTACGATCTAATATGGAAATCGAAGCTAATACTCCCATATATCTTGTGGAAAAAATTGAGCTTTCTCCAACAGTGGGAAGGTCTCATTATGATTCGAAACATTTGATGCTCAGAAACTGTCTTATCTTCAAATTGCTTGTTTTTCATCCTTTTTGGTCCAATTTGCTACAGTTTCCCGTAAAAATTCTAAGATCCACAAAGACACTAAAAAAAACCATAAAATACCAAAACCAAGTAGTTTTTTTTTATTAAAAACCTATTAAAAACATAATAAAAACTGGTAAAATCTAAGGTATATCAACTCCTCCAGACTTAAACCTTTGTTTTTCCTCAACAAACAACATATGAAGTTCATAAAAGAGGTTTGAAAATCGCGGGAACTCACATATCCTTGAGATCATAGCTTTGATTCTTAAACCTGTAATCCACATGCAAACAAAGTTAATTCAGAACACTATCATCTTATCCCACCATGACTTTCACAGACCTTTTCCATACTTTATCATCACATCATTAAACTGTCTACATTTAATAAGTATTGCGTGAGCTTTCTCTTTAAAGATGTCGTTCAGGGTAGACGGTGCTAGGAGTTAAAGAGATTATTTAGTGGTGGAGTTAAACGTGTTTAAGGGTTACCAGACGCTCCGGAAGATGGAAAATATTATGCAAAACCACAAGAGATAACAGACCTATTGATGCCAACAGTTTTCCAATCACCAAATTTCCCAACTCCCCTAGACAGACTTTTCTCCAGGAGTCACTGCGAATCACTGCATAATACTCCACATCTCTCTTAATCCATCCATGATGTTCCCTGAGATTTTTATTGGCCTTGAGACTCCTATTATTGATCAATTTCCTTTTCCTTTTTGCTTTTCACATTTTTTTTTATTTGAAAGGGGGAAATTGATCTATTTAAAACATGGAGTCTCAAAGGCACGAAAATTATCATGACATATACAAATCCCAGAGACGAACCAAGCTCTCAAATCACAATCAATGTACTCCACCAAGTATCCTCAAAGCATGCATATGCAGTGCTGAAAAACTGAGTCGATCCTTTTCTCACCGATGTTTTTACACATATCTGCACATATGACAATGAAGACAAAAATATGCGAGGTCTGAAAAGAGGTAAGAGTTTAAGGTGGGGTACCAACTAAAAATGAGCTGGCCATTCAGGATCAACAGAGAGTGGTAAAGAGAATAAGAAGTCCTAAATATTTGATTCGTTTCCCTAATCTTATATCTTTAAAGAGAAAAATTCAGTCAGATTAGAAGTCCAATAATAGAACCAAAATCAGATTCATCAAAATCAATGCAAACTGGAATTTTCTAGGTGGAGTCCAGTCATGGGGTTTCCGAATCCTCTGTCTGAATAACCCTGCTGAAATGGTCACTGAGTCTCAAAATCAAAGCATTTATTCATAGAAGAGGTCATAATTCCCTACAAATTTGACTCAATAAAACAAATTTATCCTAGGATTATTTTTTAAATTACTTGATAAAAACAAAAAACAAACCAAAAGAAAGTAAACATCGTCGAGATAACGAGGAACGTTCCCCCAGACTTAAATCACACCGTCCTGATGTGAAATTAAATCAGAGAAAGTCATAATCAAATGATAAATATAAAGAAAAGGGATAGAAATTTGTACCTCGAACATCATTGGAAGATCACATTCCAAGTGGGTGACTCTTTTTATTGAATTTTTGGATTTTTTTTTTTTGGAATCCGAAAAATCGAATTATACATTTATGGTTGCGATCAATTGATTAGGTATGATCGATCGATCGATCAGTGATGATTTTCCATACTATGGTTTTATGCGGATATGCGATCGATTGATTGGGGGCGTACCGATCGATCGATCAGCACTGTGATCAATTGATCGATTCTAAAGCCTGCAGTTTTACTTTTTTGATCTTTTTTGAAACAATATGTTAAATTCGTTAAAAACCAAAGAAATTAAATAAAACTAAACACTTACCAGTGGGTTGCATCCCACTAAACGCTCTACTTAAAGTCGTTTAGCTCGACTTTGATGCCATTTTTCTATTAACTCGACTTTGATGCCATTTTTCTAGGCGTGAGCCGAATTTTCTAAGGAAATCGGTGTTTTCTTAGATTCTTCGGTCTTGTTTAGTGCTAGATCAGGAGCTTCATGCTTAATTGTCAGCTTGTTCATGTCCTTTTTCTTTCGAACATTGTTTTCTAGAAGTACCTTTTTCGTAAATTCCACTATTTTTTTAATTCTTTCTGGGCTCGCATCTTTCAACTCAGGAGGCATCATCATTTTGAGGCTGGCGAACATTCTTCTTTTTGTTTTTTATGTGTCCTTGATCACATTGACTTCTTTTTTAGCGGCTTTTAGAATGCTTATCTTATCTCCAGGATCTAAAATCATCTTTTCCCCAACTCTAGTTGTTCCTATATGAAAACCATTCAAAGAAACTGCAGGGTAAAAGACACTTTTATCAACTTTTCTAAATTCTATACTATGGTTGAGGAAGTCAATGACAGCTCCCACAATAGCTAAGAAACTTTTCCCAAGTATCAAAGGCCTATCTTCATCCATTTCCGAAACGTGGAAATCTGCTGGTACGATGTTTCTACCGATTTGAAGTTGAAAGTATCGAATCACACATTTTGGAGCTTTCATTGAGGATTCTCCAAACACTAGTAGTATAGTGTTAGATAGTATGAACTTATGAAGTCCTAGCTTCTCTGCCGCTACTGTAGACATAACATTAATGTTAAAATAACTATCAAGCCTTATTCACTTTAGACTTCTCTCTCTAAACACTTTCAAGCTTCGTTCTCTCTCTCTTTTCTCTCCTCCCTTATATTCTCTCTCTCTATATTCAATCCTTATTTTCTCTCTCTCCAAATACTTCCTAAACCCTTAGCTTTCCTTGACTTCCTTTACTTCCAAGATGTAATCTCACCCTCTCTTCCGACCATCCTGGTCACTATCTCCACAATAGATAACCGTACTCTGACTCTGTTGGGGTCAAAATCCACTCATCTGTGATCACTAGAAAAATGGCTAAGTATGAAAATACGAGGAATCGGACAAGACCGAATTCGTGGCTTAAATCGTTTCTATATGAATCCACTTAGGCACGATACGAGCTCACTTCGGCCATGATACGAATCCACTTAGGCATGATACGAGCTCACTTCGGAAGTGATACGAATCCACTTAGGCATGATACGAGCTCATTTCGGCCGTGATACGAATCCGCTTAGGCACGATACAAGCTCACTTCGGCCGTGATACGAATCCACTTAGGCATGATACGAGCTCGCTTCGGCCATGATACAAATCCACTTAGGTATGATACGAGCTTGCTTTGGCCGTGATACGAATCCACTTCGGCAGAAGGCCACTTCGGCCAAAGGTCACTTCGGCCAACGTTACATCACTTCAGTGAGCTCCACTTCGGCCAACGTTACGTCACTTCGGCGAGCTCCACTTCGGCCAATGTTACGTCACTTCGGCGAGCTCCACTTCGGCCAAAGGCCACTTCGGCCAACGTTATGTCACTTCGGCGAGCTCCACTTCGGCCAATGTTACGTCGCTTCAGCCAACGATACGCCTCCACTTCGGCAATGCCTCCACTTCGGCGAGCTCCACTTCGACCAAAGGCCACTTCGGCCAACGATACGCCTCCACTTCGGCAATGCCTCCTCTTCGGCGAGCTCCAGTTCAACCAAAAGGCCACTTCGGCCAACGTTACGTCACTTCGGCGAGCTCCACTTTGGCCAACGTTGTGTCACTTCGGCAAGGCCACTTCGGCCAATGTTAGGTCACTTCGGCAAGGCCACTTCGGCCAATGTTAGGTCACTTCGGCAAGGCCACTTCGGCAAGCCTGGCCGAAGCCAATCCTGGCTGAAGTCATTTCCATACGAAGACAGTTTGGCCGAAGTCATTTCCATACGGAGATAGTTTGGCCGAAGTCATTTCCATACGGAGATAGTTTGGCCGAAGTTATTTCTATACGAAGACAGTTTGGTGATGTATTGCATTTTTACGCGTTCTAACCCGTGTTTTCAATGGTTTTTCAAGTCATTTCTATGGTTTAGTGTCTTTTCAGGGCCGTTTGCCGTTTGGAATGAACCCAAGGCATTAGGAGTGTTAAATGAAGCAAAAGGAGCACAAAAGAGGCTGGTCGATCGATCCAATCATGGATCGATCGATCATAAGAGACCAGATCAATCGATCTAGGCTGGATCGATCGATCCACAGCCAGATCGATCGATCCAAGATGTCGAATACTTTTTGGATCAACGTGAAAAGCTCAGATCGATCGTGCTATCATCATATCGATCCAAACTTTTTCGGCCAGAAAATAGGAAATTAAAAATTTCCGGGGACCGTTGCCGGGGACCAATCGCATTACCTTCGAATTTTTGTTTGAAGTTTAGACTAAGATTTAGTAACTTTCTGTTTTGGGTGTTTCAGGTTTATGCAAAGAAGAAGCAAAGGAGCTGACAACCTTTTCAACTTCAATAACGAGGAACTTGCAAGGTTAGAGAGAGAAAACAGAAAGACAAAGTCGAATCAAATCACAATGGGTGATCAAATCGACAACGAGACATTTGCTACTGCAGCTGAGGTTCAGAGGCGACAGGAGCAGTTGCAACAGTTGCAGCAACTGCAACTGCGACAACAACATCAGCGACCGCCTGCGATTGGGGATGCAGAAACTCGCCATACCTTCTACCAGAACAGAGCTGCTATATGTCCACCAGCCATTACAAGGCAGGATTACGAGATCAAGCCTCAGATGATCGGATTGGTGAAACAGCACGTCTTCCATGGTCTACCAGCTGAAAATCTGATGGACCACATAGAGAATTACGAGGAGATCTGCAGCACTACTAGGTCGAATGGGGTGCCAGCTGATTACATCAAGTGCAAACTCTTCCCTTTCTCTCTGGCAGACAAGGCATTGAGATGGCTCAAGTCTCTACCTCCTGGATCGTTGACCACTTGGGATGAATGCAGAGCCGCTTTCTTGGATCACTTCTACACCAAATCCAAGACGGCTTCGCTGAGGAACAAGATCACCACCTTCCAGCAACATTCAAGAGAGTCCTTCTGTGAGGCTTGGGAGAGGTTCAAAGAGTATCGCAGAGAGTGCCCTCATCATGGATACTCGGATGGGCAGATTCTTAGCATCTTCTACGATGGAGTCGAATGGGATTACAAGAACGCTCTCAACACTGCTAGCAATGGGGATTTCATGACTCAGAGTAAGGATGGAGCCTACCAACTGATTGAGAACTTGGCTGCAAGTTCCAACAACCGCTGTGCTGAGTATGCTAGGTCTAAGCATGTCAACAGCGTGGAGTCTCAGAAGATCGACGAGCTGAATGAGAAGGTAAATCAGCTATTGAAGGCAAGTCAAGGTCAAAGAGGTGTTCAATTTTGCGAGAGTGGAACGGACCCTATTTTCTACCAGGAATTCGCTGAAGAAGGGGCTGATGAGTTGCAAGAGGTGAATTATGTGAACGGGCAAGGTTTCGTGCAAAACAGGGGTTTCAACCAGAATTACAGAAACCACCCAAATCTATCTTACCGAAGCACGAATGTCGAGAATCCGCAAGATCAAGTCTACCCACAGCAAATGAACGTTCATGGTCAATAATTTCAGGAAAAACCAACCGTGCAAAACGCGAGCGTTCTTGCTTTTCAGGGGGTTTCAGGACAGACTGGCGTGCAAAACCAGGGTTTTCTGAACAACTTTTCTCAGGGTTTTCAAGGAAACCAATTCGTGCAAAATAAGGGTCAGAACATATTTCAGGGTGAATTTCAGCAGAAACAGCCATTCAACAACTTCCAGACGGCAGCACATGCCTTATTCCAAGCTCCTACGAGCTCTGCGAATGACTCTCAAGATGAACTCAAAGTTCTTATGCAGCAGCTTTTGCTCAACCAGCAGAAAACTGCTAGCGAGATCAATGTCAAGGTGGACAGCATGTATAATGATCTCAATGGTAAGATTGAATCTCTCTCTACTCACGTGAAGAAGCTTGACACTCAGGTAGCTCAGATCTCAGCATTAGCCAAGCGACCACCAGGGACTCTTCCAGGAAAAGTTGAGACAAATCCCAGAGAGCACTGCAATGCAATATCAGTTCAGAGTAAGATGGAGATTGTACCGGCATCGCTTAAACCAGAAGAAGTAGAAGAAGCTGCGGAATCATTACCGTACATCCCTAGAATCCCATACCCTCAAGGACTGAAGAATCATATTGACAAAGAGAAAGTAGCTGAATTCAATAAGATCGTTAAAGAGCTTTCTCCTGATGTCTCGTTTGAAGAAGCACTTAGAGGTGATCCTGCATATTGGAAATTTGCTAGAGATACCAGAGAAAGTCTTACAGGTTTCAAGACCCTCTTTGTTGAAGCAAGGAATACACCACCTCCTATGAAGATATTGCCTAAGGTGGAAGACCCTGGGAAGTTTGTGGTTCCATGATCTATTTCAGGAGTTGAATTTGAAGAATCTCTCTGTGATTCTGGATCTTCTATTAATCTCATGTCTAAGGCTATTGCAGAGAAGCTCGGGATTACTGAGATGAGACCTGCTCAGATATCTCTCAAGTTTGCAGATTCTTCCACCACGATTCCACATGGCACCATTCATGACTTACATGTTCAAGTAGGAATTTGTCTTGTTCCTACTGATTTGCAGGTGGTGGAGATGATTAAGCATTCTGATATGCCTCTGATTCTTGGGAGACCGTTTATGGCGACAGTGGGTGCAGTTGTGGATTTGCCTAATAGAAGAGTCTCATTCTCCAATATTGACAAAAATATCTTCTACAAAGCCGTACCTAATAATGAAGCAATCAAAATTGCATCTTGTTTGACCATTATCAGTGGGGAAAAGTTGTTAATCGAGACAACGAAAAAGCTTGTTGCTAAGAGTGAGGTCAAGGAAGTCCTGGATGGAGACTCTCACATCGTTAACAAGGAAACCCGTCAAACGAACAAGGCCAAGGAGAAGGTGAAGAGCCAAAGAATCAAGGGAGATTCTCATATGATTTTGGTACCTCTGAGGTGTGTTGGTGACACGATTGAGTATAAGGTGAAATGCAAAGGAAGTTCGAAGCCTTTCTCCAAGGTTAGAGTTATTCTCACTCCAGAGTTTAAAGAGAAGGGTGCATAAGCTGTGAAGGAAATGTTGAGCAAGGTTCAAGAGTTTAAGATGACTGATCGAGAAACTTGTTTTGGAGCAAGTTCCCATGCTCATCTTCCTGACTGATACATGAGACCGAAGTCAAGCTAATGACTCAAAACAAGCGCTTGGTAGGAGGCAACTCACCGGTAAGTGTACATACTTTATTTTTCAGTTATTTTCTAACTTTTGGTTTTGGTTCTAAGTGTTTCAGGTTTCTTTTCAAAAAAAAAAAAAACCGTGCAAAAAGGGGCAAATTGATCGATCCCTCCTCGGATCGATCAATCCGATTGGCCGAAAGTTGTTGGATCGACCTCCCAGCATCAGATCGATCGATATACATGTGGATCGATCCGTGCAAAGTCCGTGCAAAAAAAAAAAAATTTCTTTTATTTTCATCTTTTGAGTCTATGTTACCTTTCTCTTGATTTATTTTAACACCGGGACAGTGTCAAGTAAGTCTGGAGAGGCTGTTCATCGTTTACTAACGCTATTTTCTTTTGTTTTCTCTTTGAATTAGTTTGTCGATTTATTGAGTTAAATTAGTTGGAAATGATGACTTTTCTCTTGGTTTGTTGTCTGATTTTTCTATCTTAGTGACCATTATTGCAGAATCCATTCAGATTTGACTAATGAAAAATCCAAATACTGACCAGCTAACTAGAGACATCCAGATTTTCAACAGAATCCACTAAGCCTGAGCTAATTTATGAGCTCTTCTTTTTACCTCATCAGACGTGATTGATGTTCATAGGGCTTGACTCCTCGTTCGTTGCCTGACAAATGCATCATGTGTGAAACATAATGGTACTCATCTCCCTTATTCTAAAAAAAAAAAAAAAAAAGAAGAAAGCAGAAAAGATGAAAAGATTTTCTCTTGGGTAAAAGAAAATTTCATGTGATCCCATTATTTTACTTTGAGAGGAATGATCACACAAGGGTTGGAAGCGAGGTTAGGAAAATTTCCCGTGATACCATTATTCGCCTACACCTTTGAAATTAAAAAAAAAAAGAGAAAGAAAAGAAAGGATGAAAACAAAGAATAAGTCTGGGGGAGAAAAAGAGTACCAAAGATCGTATGGATGGTTATCATGGCATTGGACAGGAATGAGTCTATAAGATTCTTAGCATTGAGATCACTGATGAGACCCAGCAATGAAAGGCTTATGGACGACGTTGTGAATTGTGGGTTGAATCTGGAAAGCTGCGAATGTGTGCGGAGAAGTATATAGTGGTTCGATTGAGATTGGTTTTGCAATATGTGGATTATAAGATGAATGATCATTACAACATTTTAAAGGGAAGGTGAGTTCCCGTTATTTTCAAACTTCGACTCTATATTTAGTGTTTGCTTGAGGACAACCAAAACGCTAAGTCTGGGGAAGTTGATGTATTATATTTTTACGCGTTCTAACCCGTGTTTTCAACGGATTTTCAAGTCATTTCTATGGTTTAGTGTCTTTTCAGGGCCGTTTGACGTTTGGAATGAACCCAAAGCATTAGGAGTGTTGAATGAAGCAAAAGGAGCACAAAAGAGGCTGGATCGATCGATCCAAAACACCGAATACTTTCTGGATCGATCATAAGAGACCAGATCAATCGATCTAGGCTGGATCGATCGATCCACAGCCAGATCGATCAATCCAAGATGCCGAATACTTTTTGGATCGACGTGAAAAGCTCAGATCGATCGTGCTATCATCAGATCGATCGATCCAAACTTTTTTGGCCAGAAAACGGAAATTTTTAATTTCCTGTTTTCACAGGGTTTTGCCGTTTGTTTTCCTCCAGAACGTTTTTAATATATATTCGAATAATTTCATAGTTAGGTTTAGGGTTTCAAAGGAATTTATGAATCATTGAATCAGACATAGATAGGGTTTTATCATCTTGTCTTCACCTATCGTTGTTCTCATTGCTTAGATTAAATTGATCACTTAATCTCTGATTTTAGGTTTAATCTATTCATCAAAAGTGTTATAGATTGCTTGATATAACATAGGTGAGTAAATTGTCCTTAGCCAACGGAAGCTGATGTTAAGGCAATTTGTGAACATATCAAACCTGCTCGTTAATGCTTGTTTAGAATTCTAAGATCAACGATAGTTTAGATTCTTAGGTTACTAGATAAAGTAATTGATACCACGCATTTGATTGGTTAAACATTCATGTTTGAGTTTAAGACTGCGCTTATTATTTCCTGAATAATTGTCTGGTTCATGATCTCTGAATTCCTGCGAATGTTTCTAGACTTAACGCTTGCTTTTTATTGATTTCACACCGTTTAATTTGCTATTTTCATTTATTATTGCTATCAACATTCATATTACCATCTTAGCTTAATTTCACCCATATAGATTCTTAGCGTTTCACTTGGTTCTCGTGGATTCGATCCCTAAATACTACTTCGTTTGCTGTGCACTTGTAGTGATATTTTAGGGTTAAAACTTTGTGTATCAATTGGCCGAAGTCATTTCTATACGACGTCAACAAGCCCATCTTCGGCCTGTAACAATACAAAGGCCCATGAAGCCAAGCCGACTCAGCTAAATGGAAATCCCGAAGATTAGAAAATTTTCCTTATCCCTTTGGGATTGACCTGGCATACTCAAACTAGTATATATATCTACGTACATCTCTTGAAAAAGGGATCGGAAAATTTACTTAGCAAAACCCTAGACTTTTTGCTCTACAAACACTTGTACGAAAAAGTTTTTTGAAACAGCTTAATAAAAACCATCTTTGGATCTTCGCTTTCGTGGTTTATGTGGGAGTCGAAACTCGCACAACCAAAACTTGTAAAGAGATTTAGGGATTCGACAAACTTCTATGTAAAGAAACCAAGAAACTGAGATCCAAAGATGGAGATTTTATTCAAGCTGTTTCGAAAGCTGTTTGTAAAGTAATAAGCGTTTAGCTAGGTCAATTTTTGGATCTCTTCCTCAAAGGGGTACATGTCTTATTTATACAAGAACAAGTCGGCTAGGCCTGCTTCCTAAAGATATTTGGAAAACTTCCTTTCTCTGGCTCGGATGTGGGCTTCTTTCTTAGGCTCGTTATCTTGGCCCACCAGTCTCTTACGACTCGTTGTCTTGGACATGTTAAGATATTGGGCTCGTCGTCCCTCTCAATTCCGAGCCAGGTAGTTGGTTTGCCAACATGTTGGCTCATCATTTGTTTCTTCATGCTGCCGAGCCAAGTTTGGCTCGTAACCATTTCTCCCTGCCTAGCCAAGGTGTTGGCTCGTTACTCTTTTCTCCTTGCTACCGAGCCAAGTGTTGGCTCGTCTCCTGCTTCTTCCACTGCCTAGCCAAGTTTGGCTCGTCGCCATCTTTCTCCTTGCTACCGAGCCAAGTGTTGGCTCGTCTCCTGCTTCTTCCACTGCCTAGCCAAGTTTGGCTCGTCGCCATCTTTCTCCTTGCTACCGAGCCAAGTGTTGGCTCGTCTCCTGCTTCTTCCACTGCCTAGCCAAGTTTGGCTCGTCACCATCTTTCTCCTTGTTACCTAGCCAAGTGTTGGCTCGTCTCCATTTCTTCCTGCCTAGCCAAGTTTGGCTCGTCACCATCTTTCTCCTTGCTACCGAGCCAAGTGTTGGCTCGTCTCCATTTCTTCCTGCCTAGCCAAGTTTGGCTCGTCACCATCTTTCTCCTTGCTACCGAGCCAAGTGTTGGCTCGTCTCCATTTCTTCCTGCCTAGCCAAGATTGGCTCGTCACCATCTTTCTCCTTGCTACCGAGCCAAGTGTTGGCTCGTCTCCATTTCTTTCTGCCTAGCCAAGTTTGGCTCGTCGCCTAGCCAAACATTGGCTCGTCATTGCTTGCTTCTGTCGCCGAGCCAAGAGTTTGTGCTTGCTTGGCTAGCATTTTCTCCATACTTAGTCTTATCAGCAGTTGATCTCGACGAGGTGAAAACTGACCCCAACAGTTAGCCCCCCAGCTCGGTAGTATTATTAATAATAGTGATGAGGTGAGAAGTCAAGACCGAGATCAACTATCTTTGGGCTACCGAGCCAGATTTGTGGTGAAGTTGTCACCCGGGCATTGACACATGCCGAGCCAAACTGAGAGTTTTACCGAGGTGTTTTATTTCCGAGCCAACACTGGAGTGTCTTATCGCCGAGCCAACTCCTTGACATGCTGCCGAAGTGTTTTCAATTGCATTGCCGAGCAACTTTGGCATGTGACATTTGTTTTTCATTGTGCCGAACCAACACCTTTATCATGTTGCCGAGCCAAATTATCACTAGTTTGACCGAGCTGCTTTGGCTCGTTATCTTGCTGTATTGCTTAGATTGTTATTTCGCCGAGCCGTCTTATTTTGATATGCTGCCGAACCAAGCTGTCATTTGTTTTTGGCTCGGCAGTATCGTTGGCTTGAAGTGTCTCTGTTCATGATTACAACTTTATTGGGAACTGTAAGTGTTTCGCATGTTCCCGAGGCTGCGTGGCGTCACGCGCTGTAATTTCATGCTTCTTTATATTCAAACCTTTGTCTCTCCTCATAACTCACTTCTCTTCATTTCCAAAAAATCAGGTAGCTCTCTTCTCTCTCCTCTTTTCTCTCTTTTTTGTTTTAAGTAGTTGGCTAGGTTTTCATCGATTCTTCTGTTCCGCCGCCGCCACTATTGATTTTTCCAATCCATCTTCAAGCGTGGCTCGGCGTCTCCTTACATTTTCCGATCCATCTTCAAACGCGTCCGGCGAGTATTTGAATTTTCCGATCCATCTTCATCCGGATCGAGTTATCCTCCTTGATCTTCCGTTTTCGAGCCAAAATTCTTCGCATTGAGTGTTTCCGAGCCAAAAATCTCTTCACTCTTTCTAAGTATCAGCTTTACTCCGAGCCAGAAAAATCGATGTCTCATATCACCGAGCTGGAAGATTCTATTGGTTCGGCAACTTCTGCTTCACTGCTGGGTCGCAAGATGGTTTTATCTCCAGAGATTTCCGAGCCAGCCGAGCCTAGTTCTCCGCAGGGTCAACTGCAGGTTGTTGTCCCATCTCTGATAGACGAAGCATTTGATGCAGAGGCGGATGCCGAGGCAGCTTTGATTCAGAGAGCCCTTGCAGAATTCAAGGCCGAGCCGACGGAGTACGTTATTGACGAGGCGGAAAAAATACGCTTGGAAAGATTGTTTGCGAGCCATCAAGCCAGTACGTCGACGAGGCGAAAACCCAAAAGGAAAACGCCCAAGAGACGACCTGACCCACCTGGTTTGACTTTGTGCACCGCTGAATCCTTGGAGGCACTGAGGCATCGATTTCATATTTCAGAAGATGTCGAACTGGTTGTCCCTGCTCCAACTGACCGAGCCGAATCTCCGCCGCCTGGGTATTTCACTCTCTATGAGAGTTTCTTCTACGGTTGTTTGCTCTGGTTTCCGATCCCTAGCTTGATCGTTCGCTTTCTATACAAGCATGGGTTAGCGCCGAGCCAAATTACGCCTCGTGGGATGCGTCACCTAGTTGGGATTCTGGTTCGGAGCTATGAGTGTGACGTGACTATTCGCATCTCCCACCTTCGGCAGTTTCTTGAGTTCCGAAAGATTAAGAACTCCCGAGCCTAATATATTTCCAACAAGAAGCAAAGGAAGATTATCGAAGGCTTCCGAAGCAAAGATGGAGATTGGGGGAACTATTTTTTCTTTGTTCCTATCAACGATGCTACGGTCGAAGCCGAGAGCCTCCATTATGTAAAAACGGAGTGGGGAACCATTGGTGGGCGAGCCGTAGACTTTTCAGGAGATTTGCTAATGTTTTTCTTTGTAGCGAGTTGACCACTGATGCCTCTTCTCTGTTTTTGCAGTTCGGCAGATTCTCCCACGTTACCCAGAAGACACGCTCACGCTTCGGAACACACTTGCTGAGAGAATGTGTCATTGGGAAAAACATTTTTCCCTAAAAAGAGTCGAAAAAGCCTGAGCCACTTTCGCCGGTGTTGAAGTATCTGATAGCTCGGAGTCTGAATCTTCATTGCCAAGTCCTCCAAGAAAAAGCATGGGAAAAAGACTGACGATCCATGATAAGCAGGCTCTGAAGGAGAAGGAAGAAAGGGAGGCAGCTAGCCGAGCCAACGAGGCAACTGCAGCAATTGAGCAAGCCACCGAGCCAACTGCTGAAAAGGTTGGTGAAATTGAAACAGGATAAGAGCCTCAAACTCTTGCCGAGCCTCCAACTACTGAAGTCGAGACCAGGGAGGTGGTTTCAGCTATTGTCCCGGTAGCCAGGCCTTCTAGCTCGGCGATATCTCAACACCGAATGGGAGAGAAAAAGACTTCCGGTAAACGCTCCGAACCGGACAAGGAGAAAACTCGGGAGAAGCAGGAGAAAAGAAAATGCCAAAAGCCTGTTCCAACCACTACCGAGCCGTTGCCGACGTTGTTTAGGCAAGAGGGATCTGTGCTGGTGTGCAATGACGAGGCAGCCTCAGCAACTCTCTTCTCACAAGTACGTTGTTCGGGGGATAGGCTACCTCCTCTCGACGTGCTCTCTCATGGTGATTTATATGCCGATATGTCGCTCCGCGGCACCAAGGTATGTTTGGAGACTGTTCATTTCAGGGAATAACAAAAAGAAATGACTAAGTACTGACCTTTTCCTTTCTTCGATCAGTTCATGGCATCCATTAACAAGATCGTCGCAGCCTTCGAACACGACATGCGAAAAGACAGGCGCCGGGTCGAAGATGCCCGCAAGGATGCGACTTTCTTTCAGGAGAAGGTCACTGAGCTGGAGGGGAAACACGCAGCAGAACTGGCCGCTGCTTCAGCCCGTATTGACGCTCTTGAGAAGGAGAGGGCGTACCTCAAAGATGAGTGGGGCAAAACAGGCGATTTGGCCATGAGATTGGATCGTTCTAAGCAGAAGAAAGCTGCTGAAATCGAGTCCCTGAAGAGACAGCTCAAAGCCGTCAATGCTTTGCATGAGGCAAACGTCAAAAAAGCCCAAAAAGCAGCGAGGCGTGAGATGTCGGGGAAGTTTCAGGAGCGGCTTGTTAAGATCGAGAAAAGCATTGACGAGCTGAAAGCGGCAAAGGAGAAAGAGCTTGATTTGGCCCAAGTTGACAGCAATCTTCAGCTTCTTGAGATTCTGCAGAAAGAGGATGCACCTGCTCTCGACTCCGAGGTGTCGAAGCTGACAGGATGGAGAGCTGACTTGACCGACGCGGCGGATGAGTTCGAGAAGATTGAGGCCGAGCTGAAGAAAGACCTGATGCTCTCACCCGTTTCCTCAGAATCCACAGGCACTCTCCTGGGAACCGAGCCAACGGAGAATACGGCGGCAACAGCCGGAGTTGTAGATTTTGCAGGTTCAAATGTTGGCACTCCAGGGATTGCCAATCTAGCCGCTGAGAAGCCTTTCGAGCCGGAGCTTCGTCAATGATCCTTCTCTTTTTCTATAGCCCAAGAACTTTCCCTTTTGTTTGGTATTGTTGAGAACCAAGTGCCTGGATGGCTTTATCCACCTTCTTGTAGTGATTGCTTGTTTGTAAGCGTAACTCTGTTTGGATTTTTCTATTTATGTTTTGCTCAAGTAATCCTAGACTTTTGCTGAAAATATCTATCCATGTTCTCGTTTGTCTTTTTGATGTAATATTACGAACCATCTTTGTTTAGTAAAGGATATGGTTAGTCCCTTTGGTGTCAGTTTTAGGGTTTGCGGTGTTCCGGCTTATATCCCCGTTCTTTCGATAGTGAAGCATGTTTAAAATCTCATACTAACTTTTTAGGTCTAGTATTATGTTTCCGAGATGTTTATGACCAGTGTACCAAGAGGTGTTTACTGGGTTTTAGAGTTTAGTTTGAGTGTTACGACTTGCGAGTTTTTGGCTTACGGGTCCCTCTCAAAGATAAACTTGTAAGAATATCATCCAGGATATACCTTTGGGATATTAGATTAGGATATACCCAATCGAAATTTGTATAGCGCGCTTTCATACCCGTAAGAGGGTGTTGAGAACCTTTAATCCCGTATAGAGATAATGGTTAAAATCCATAAAGGATGTGGTTGTCCGTCTGTTGTGGAAAGCAACGGACGAGGTGATGAATATCCATGAAGGATGTAAAGATGTAACTCGTGTAGACTAAGTGACACGAGTTTACTTAGGAAAAATTTGAAGTTATTACCTTTAAAGAATGATGCGAGGTGCGGGAGTATACATGTATACGTACCCACTCCCCCCCCTTTTTTGAGGAGGGGGACAACTGAACTCGTCCGAAGACGAGCTGCCTACGTACCCTTTTCAGGGATCAAGTCGTCCCGTAGTTCATGTGAAGTGATTTAGTTGTAATACCTCCTTAGATGCATTGCGTTCCAAGATCTTGGTATCGGAACATCAAACATATTTGAGAGCTCGTATACTCCTGGTCGAACTGCCTTGGTGATCTTGTAGGGTCCTTCCCAGTTTGCTCCTAGTTTGCCAGCCTTTGTTTCGGCTGTGTTCTGAAAAACCTTGCGGAGAACCAGATCACCTTCTTTGAACTTGCGACTTCTGACGTTAGTGTTGTAATACTTGGCTGCTGCCTGTTGATAATTTTGAATCCGAACCAGTGCCTGATCTCTTCGTTCGTTAACCAAGTCCAACTCATCGAGTAGCATGAGGTGGTTCAGTCCTTCCTGTCCAGAAAGAAGTCTGCGGCGGACGCCAGGACATTGGACCTCAGCTGGGATGACACATTCGGTACCATGGACAAGAGCAAAGGGTGTTTCTCCAGTGGCACGTCGCGGAGTGGTGCGGTGCGACCATAATACTCCTTCGAGTACATCTGTCCAGCGTCCCTTCTTTGCATCAAGGCGTTTTTTCAATCCATCCAGGATGGTCTTGTTTACTGCCTCTGCTTGTCCATTCCCTTGTGGGTAGCGTGGCGTAGACTTGCTGAGTCGTATCTTCCATTTTTCGCAGAAGGCTTCAAACCTTGTTGAGATAAATTGCGAGCCGTTGTCCCTAACAATTTCATAAGGAACTCCATGTCGGCATAAGATATTTTTCCAGACGAAATTTTCGACTTGGGCATCCTTTATGTTGGCGTAAGAATCTGCTTCTACCCATTTTGAGAAGTAATCTGTCAAAACCAGTAAGAACCTCTTTTGTTTGGACCTATGCAGAGGCCCGACGATGTCCATTGACCAGCGCATGAAAGGGTAGGGTGCTGAGATTGATGATAGCAGCTCCGTAGGTTGATGAATCATTGGGGCATGTCGTTGGCATTTTTCGCACCTGGCAGAGAACTTTTCACAGTCCTTCACCATCGTTGGCCAATAGTATCCATGACGCTTGATCTTGATCGCAAAGGCTCTTCCGCCGGAGTGATTGCCACACGAGCCACTATGGACCTCTTCCATGATGTTTCTCGCTTCGGCGCCTTCGACGCAAGCCATCAGTGGTCCTGAGAATCTCCACTTGAAGATGTTTTCATCTAGGAGAACATATCGAGCAGCTTGAGCTCTGAGTTTTCTAGCAGCCCACTTATCTGATGGTGTCTCGCCGTCCATGATGTATACGCGAATTGCTCCCATCCATTCTTTGTCGCATCCGTAGTCCGTTTCTGTTTGTTGTGGATCTTCCTCCATGTCCACTACTTCACCTTCGGCCGGAGACGCCATTTCAGGTTCTTCCTCTATCTCTATTACCTTGTCCTCCACCGATGATGTCATGTTCTGGTCATCTAGATTGGTGGTGTCGGTGCTGCCCTTTTCTGCAAGACTTGGCCCAGATATTCCTTCGGCTTGAACGGCTGTTTGAGAGCGAGTGACTGCGTTCACGGTGCCAGAGAGGTTGATACTTGGGTTTTTGATGAATTCCACTGGGATTATTCTTTTCAAATCCGGATCGGAGGTGGATGCGAGTGCTGCTAGCGCGTCTGCCGAAGTGTTTTCCCCGCGTGGTATCCGTGTTAATGTAAACTCTTCGAACTGTGCAGCCAGTCCTTTGACAATCTTTAGATAAGCTTCCATCCGGTCGTCTCTGGCTGTGTACTCGCCGCTAACTTGGTTGACCACCAGCTGTGAATCGCAGTAGGCGTGGATGTGCGAAACCTTGAGTCCAAGAGCAAGTCTCATTCCAGCTATCAAGGCTTCATATTCTGCTTCGTTATTGGATGCGCGAAAACCCAGGCGGAATGACTGCTCGAGGATTTTGCCTGTTGGAGAGGTTAACCGTATTCCCACTCCGGATCCTTGTTTTGATGATGATCCATCCGCGTGAAGCCTCCATATTGTGCTCGGAGCCGGCTCCTCTATCACTTCTTCTGGGAGTTCTATCAAAAAGTCGGCTAGGACTTGAGATTTGGCGCAAGTTCTGCTTCGATATTCGATGTCATATTCGCTCAGCTCTATTGCCCACTTTGCCAATCTCCCAGACTGGCTAGGGCTATGCAACACGAATTGCAGTGGGAAGGTAGTCAAAACTACAATCGAATGTGACTGGAAGTATGGTCTCAGTTTTCGAGCGGACATTACCACAGACAATGCCAGCTTCTCCATATGTGGATACCGTGTTTCAGCGTCGGTGAGAGTTTGACTAACATAGAAAATTGGCTTCTGCTCGCTGCGCTCTTCCCTGATGAGTACACCACTTACCGCTGTGGCCGAAACGGCCGTGTATAGAAATAGTGGCTCGCCTTCTACCGGTTTCGTAAGTACTGGAGGGCTGGCTAGGTACTCTTTCAGCTGTTGAAATGCTTGCTCGCATTTTTCTGTCCATTCAAACTTCTTGTTCCCACGTAGCGTATCGTAGAAAGGCAAACATTTATCAGTTGACCGAGAGATAAAACGATTCAGCGCAGCGACCCGTCCAGTTAGCCTCTGGACTTCGCGTTTTGTCTTCGGCGACGCCATCCGTACGAGCGCATCAATCTGCTTCGGATTGGCTTCAATTCCACGGTGGGTGACCAGATATCCAAGGAATTCTCCAGACGTGACCGCGAATCTGCACTTGGTTGGGTTCAGCTTCATGTTATGCAGATTCAGTTGCTTGAAACATTCTTCCAGGTGAGCTACGTGATCCTCCTCCTCTAAAGACTTCACCAGCATGTCGTCTACGTAAACTTCCATTGTCTTCCCCAGTTGGCCAGCGAACATTCGGTTTACTAATCGCTGGTAAGTGGCTCCAGCATTTTTTAGACCGAACGGCATGACTTTGTAGCAGTATATCCCGCGGTCTGTGATGAACGCCGTCTTCTCTTGATCGTCTGGGTTCATTAGGATTTGGTTGTATCCGGAGAAGGCATCCATAAATGAAAGGAGTTTGTTGCCTGCTGTCGCTTCCACCAATCGATCAATATGCGGCAGTGGAAAGCTGTCTTTGGGGCAGGCTTTGTTCAAGTCGGTGAAATCCACGCATACACGCCATTTCCCATTTTTCTTCTTAACCACCACAGGGTTAGCGAGCCAGTCTGGATACTTTGCTTCGACTATTGATCCCACACGTAGTAATCGTTCCACCTCGTCATTCACTGCTTGTGCTCTGTTCGGACCAAGTTTTTGCCTTTTCTGTTTGACGGGTTTAAAGGTTGGGTCCACGTGCAGCTCGTGGCACGTTACGTTGATGCTGATGCCGGGCATATCTTCAGCTTCCCATGCGAAGGTGTGTAGGTTCTTTTTAAGGAAAGAAATCAGCTCTCCCCTTATTGCCATCTATGTTCACCGAAACGACGGGGTCGCAAGTTGGTTTGCTTTCCCTCTCGCGATCCTCCGTGATCTGTAATTGCTATAAGAGTTTTGCCAACTCCTTCTCGGGTTCCCTGTTCGTCTTCATCTTCTTTCTCCTGGTGGTGGTTTCTGTGACGGGGTTCCTAAGTTTGTGTTCGGCTAGGAAACATATGCGGGATTCCTTTTGGTTTCCCCAAATTGTTTTGATTCCCCCAGGGGTCAGAAATTTGATGCAGAGGTGATAGGTCGATGGTACAGCTCGCATCGAGTTTATCCAGGGTGTGCCCATGATCACATTGTAGATCGCAGGATGATCTGCAACCGAAAACTCCACTATCTTGGTTACCTGTTCAGCTCGGACAGGGAGTTTTATTGTTCCAAGGGTCATGGTCGTCTCTCCCGAGAATCCAGTTAAAGGCTTCGGCGCGGCTGTGATTTTGTCCAGGTCTATGTTCATCCTTCTGAGAGTCTCCCGGAAGATCACATCTACGGAGCTTCATATGTCTATGAGAACTCGGGCGACGTCGCAATCATCAACGATCAATTCTATCACGAGGGGGTCATTATGTGGTCGGTCGATGCCGGTGGTTTCCCTTTCTTCGAATGAGATAACATCGTTGGGAAGTTTGGAGGGTGCTGACCAGTTTACACTCGCATCGGCTCGCCGCTGGAAAGCTTTGATTGAAGACACCGTGTCCGAACAGTATTGTGATCCACCCATTATCATATTTATTCTTCTTCGAGAACCTGACTGCGTTGCCTCGTCATCTCGTCTTCCTCGCTTGGGTGTATCATCATTTTGACTTATCTGGTTCGGCTGATCTTTTTCGCCTTCTTGCTCGAAGTCCTTTAAGCTGACTGCGCTACCGAGTTCTCCGGCTACCAGCTTTGCCGCAAGCTTCATTCCCAAGGTTCGGCAATTGGCAGTTGAATGACCGTGCATATGATGAAATTCGCAGTAAGCTTTTTCGTCGTACGAACTTTGACTCCGTGTCCAGGTGTTCCAGGATGTTTTGCCTCGGCTCGTTCCCACCTGGTAGTTGTGGGCTCCTCCAAAATTAGGTTTCTCGTGATGTACATACCCATTTCCTTGAATACTCTTCTTATGAGGAGGTTGGCTCGGCATTTGGAAAGAACGGTTCGTCGCTTTGGCGGCTCCATACTTCTGAGACAAAACCTTCATCTCTTCTTCGTTGACTATGAAATCTGAGGCTCGGTACAGTGCGTCCTGGATTGATAGTGGTGTGTTCAGAGCAATCTCTTTTCGGAATTCGGATTCGTACCACAGAGCCCTTTTTAAAGCGAGCACAGCGGCCTTGTCACTGACGTCTTCAACTTTTGACATCACTGCTTTAAATCTCCCTATGAAGTTTCGCAATGTCTCCGTAGGCCCTTGAGTCAATGTCCATAGGTCGGTATCTGAGGCTCCTCGATCCATAAACATGGAGTAATGCTTCAAGAAGGCGGCAGATAGCTGCTGGAAATCATCAATGGAGTTCCGCTCTAATCTTGAAAACCATTGGAGGGCTGCACCCTTTAGTTGTTCCACAAATACCAAGCAGAAACCGGCATCTCTCTCCCTTTCTCTAAAATTGGCTCGGCCCATTGCTATGATAAACGCCGTTATGTGTTCCTTTGGGTCGGTTGTCCCTTCGTAGACTGGGACTTTGATCTTTCCTGGGTCGGAGACCCTTGCCTTGGTAATTCGGGCTGTAAACGGTGTATTGTGTGCTTCTTCCAATACGCGGTCAATCTCTGGGACTTTACTGGTTGCCTTGTGCACCTGGGATCGGACGGCTTTCATCTCAGCAGTGGCTCGAATCAATGAGGCTCGGATTTCGTCCAACTCTTCTCTCTGGGCTCGGCTCGTCGTTCTTGGTTCATCAACAAACTGCGCTCGTTGGACCCAGAGGAGATTTTCCTCTTCCTCTGCCGAATTCCTGGCTCGGTTTAGGTTAATATCGCCTTCGCTGGCTCGGGGTTCTGTTATTGCTGGTGCGAATCCCTCGTCAGCAAGATTTTCTGCGTTGTGGTCTCCTTCTTCGTCAAAGATGATTGCTGTAGCCGATCCAACGTCGGTGCATAGGTCATATCCATCACTGGTTCCTCTTGCGCCTCGGGTCAGCCGGGGTAGCTCGGTGATATTTGATCTTGTCACCGCGGGCGCCTGCTCGTTTGTTGGATGTGGCGGTGGTAATCCTCCCAAAGTCCTTGGTGCGTCGCGTGGTATTGAAAAATCCAGGGCCGTCGGGTTTAGGCCAAGCCGCCTGGTTATTCCGCTAACAGGTGGGTTCATAGTTGAGCCAACTCCTCCAGATCGTATGTTTTTGGCTCGGCTATCGGTTACTAGTGACTCAATTCTCTCTGTTAGCGAGTTGTTCAGCTTGTCTTGCTCCTCCGCCTTCTTCAGCAACGCGGTCATCATGTTCTTCAATTCTGTTAAAGTTTCTGTGGTGCCTTCCGTGTTCGCTGGAGGCAGATTGGTTCCTGTCCTAGGAGGATCGATGCCGGTGTTGCTCGCATCGTCACCGCTTCGGTCTCCGTCGGTAGTCATCGCTTCAGATCTCGTATTAAGTGGTTCTAAGTTGTCAGAAAGTTTTATCAATCCCCACAGACGGCGCCAAATTGTGGGAGTCGAACTCGCACAACCAAAACTTGTAAAGAGATTTAGGGATTCGACAAACTTCTATGTAAAGAAACCAAGAAACTGAGATCCAAAGATGGAGATTTTATTCAAGCTGTTTCGAAAGCTGTTTGTAAAGTAATAAGCGTTTAGCTAGGTCAATTTTCGGATCTCCTCCTCAAAGGGATACATGTCTTATTTATACAAGAACAAGTCGGCTAGGCCTGCTTCCTAAAGATATTTGGAAAACTTCCTTTCTCTGGCTCGGATGTGGGCTTCTTTCTTAGGCTCGTTATCTTGGCCCACCAGTCTCTTACGACTCGTTGTCTTGGACATGTTAAGATATTGGGCTCGTCGTCCCTCTCAATTCCGAGCCAGGTAGTTGGTTTGCCAACATGTTGGCTCATCATTTGTTTCTTCATGCTGCCGAGCCAAGTTTGGCTCGTAACCATTTCTCCCTGCCTAGCCAAGGTGTTGGCTCGTTACCCTTTTCTCCTTGCTACCGAGCCAAGTGTTGGCTCGTCTCCTGCTTCTTCCACTGCCTAGCAAAGTTTGGCTCGTCGCCATCTTTCTCCTTGCTACCGAGCCAAGTGTTGGCTCGTCTCCTGCTTCTTCCACTGCCTAGCCAAGTTTGGCTCGTCACCATCTTTCTCCTTGTTACCTAGCCAAGTGTTGGCTCGTCTCCATTTCTTCCTGCCTAGCCAAGTTTGGCTCGTCACCATCTTTCTCCTTGCTACCGAGCCAAGTGTTGTCTCGTCTCCATTTCTTCCTGCCTAGCCAAGTTTGGCTCGTCACCATCTTTCTCCTTGCTACCGAGCCAAGTGTTGGCTCGTCTCCATTTCTTCCTGCCTAGCCAAGTTTGGCTCGTCACCATCTTTCTCCTTGCGACCGAGCCAAGTGTTGGCTCGTCTCCATTTCTTCCTGCCTAGCCAAGTTTGGCTCGTCGCCTAGCCAAACATTGGCTCGTCATTGCTTGCTTCTGTCGCCGAGCCAAGAGTTTGTGCTTGCTTGGCTAGCATTTTCTCCATACTTAGTCTTATCAGCAGTTGATCTCGACGAGGTGAAAACTGATCCCAACAGTTTATACCCAGAAATTTCATCCCTCTTAACAAACCTCCGACAAATCTAATTGTGTTAATTTTGGCTCCCACAATTTGGCGCTAGAAGGAGGGGGAATTGAAACTTTCTTACTCCAAGGAACCACCGTATGAACGATCCGAAGAAGATGACCGACGATGGAGAAAGACGAACTGATGACCCGCAGGACACCGGGGTCGATGGATCCGCAACGAAAGACGCACCAGTGCTTGCAGCTTTGGAGACAAGCCCGGAGGCCCTGGCACAGATAAAGACGATGCTAGACACGCTGCTCAAGAAGGTGGAGGAGCAGGACAAGCTAAACACAGCGGTGACCGACAAGTTGGAAGTCCTTGCGACGGCGAGCCAAGCCCGAGGTAAAAGCTCAGGAGTTGACCTAATAAGGTGCCCCCTTCGACGTCTCAATCCAACGGCTCTCGATTTCTCAACGCCTCACCATGCGCCGAGAACCCAAGGCGAATTACCTCCTCCAAACCAACCAACCGTAACCGCCGAACTGAATGCATCAGTACAAGGAACAAACACGCAGACTGTGGATGGAACGAATCCGGTGATCGACATGGAGGACAACCCAGAGGGTGAACACGACCTGAAAACCCACTGCAAAGCTGAACTCGCAGGAGCAGCCCAAACTCGAGTCGAACGAAGCTGTACCAACCTAGGCCATGATAAAGACCTTACCGAGGAAGAGGAGAACATCCTCTGGGCCCAACGAGCCCAGATCGAAGAAGAGCGAAAAGAAGTAATCCGAGCTCAGAAGGAAGAGATGGCCGAAATTCGAGCCGGTATGGAGCGAGCTGCCGCTGAGATGAGATTTGTTCGATCTCAGATGCATAGGGCTACCAGCAAGGCTCCCGAACTTGACCGAGTGCTTGAAGAAGCACAGAACACCCCGTTCACAACTCGAATTACGAAGGGGAAGGTGTCCGACCCGGGGAAGATGAAGATACCAGTTTACGAAGCAAAGGCCGATCGAAAGAAATATTTGACAGCCTTCGTGATAGCAATGGGACGAGCAAACTTTAGAGAAGGCGAAGAAGATGCCGGTCAATCTCTTTTGTTCGTCGAGCACCTTAAAGGACCAGCTCTCCAATGGTTCTCGAGGCTGGGAAGAAACTCGATCGACAACTTTAATCAGCTCTCATCAGCATTCCTCAAGCATTATGCTATATTCATCGAACGCCAAACATCTGATGTGGATCTATGGACCATAGGGCAAGGACAAAACGAGACATTACAAACTTTCAACGAACGGTTCAAGTCGGTACTATCGAAGGTAGAAATGATAAATGACGAAGCCGCGTTGCAAGCATTGAAGAAAGTCATGTGGTTCGACTCAGATTTTCGAAAGGAGATTGCGCTAAATGCTCCAACCATGATCTAGGATGCATTGCACCGAGCAACGGACTTTGCCTCCAACGAAGAAGAAGTGAAGATCCTAGCCCAGAAGCACGGAAAGGCGAAGTCTACAAACTATTCTCCCTCTGCTCTGAACCCACCAAACAACAGAAAAGGCAACCAAGATTCTGGATACGCCCAACACGAAGGAGGTTTCAAAGGAGCCCATAATTACCAAGTTGACTCGTCAGGATACGGGCAAGGAGGAGGCCAAAGCCGAGGAAGAGGTACATGGAATAGCACGTGGACCAGGGACCAAGGAACTTACAATGAAACGGCTTATTATGAACATCACCGTATCTTCGAACACTCCACCGTAAATTGTCGTATTCTGGGTTTAAAAATCGCTGCAAAGTTGGCAGCTGGCAAACTCAAAGGTGATATTAGCCTCAAGGAGTTCGACATGGATACCAACGCAAACCGGCCTGAGCAGGCGAATGAAGATCTTCCTAAGCAAGGGAGGCAAAATGATGAAGCCCCACAATCTGGACCAAGAAGACGGATCAACATGATAATGGGTGGATCTCACACTATTGCTCAGATACCGTATCGTCGATTAAAGCTTTTCAATGGCGAGTCGGTGTCAGCATTAAATGGTCCGCACCTTCCAAGTTTCCAGATGACGTAATCTCATTCGAAGAAGGAGAAACAGCCGGAATCGATAAACCGCAAGACGATCCTCTCGTGATCGAGTTGATCATTAGTGGTTATGACGTAGCCCGGGTATTGATTGATACGGGCAGCACAGTGGATATAATCTTCAAAGAGACTCTCAAAAGAATGGATATCAATCTGTCTGACATAGTGGCTACCCCGAAACCGTTGACTGGATTCTCCGGAGAAACGACGATGACAATGGGAACAATCAAACTACATGTACAAGCTGGAGGGGTCGTCAAGATCGTCGAATTCTCTGTAGCTGATCACCTGGCAATCTATAACGTCATCATCGGAACACCCTGGTTGAATTCAATGCGCATCGTAGCTTCGACCTATCATCTTTGCGTGAAGTTCCCAACACCTAAAGGAGTAAAAACGATCTTGGGGAGTCAGAAGGAGTCACGCGTGTGTTTCCTAGCTACACACAAACTCAGGAACCCTGTCACCGATCCACTAGCCAAGTCAGAACGCAAGAAGATAAAGACGGACAAAGAGCCGATGAAAGAACTCTCCAAACTCTTATAGCAATTACAGATTACGGAGGATCGCGAAGAAGAATCGGCCGAACCTGCGACCCCGTCATATTAGTTTACATTGACGACGAACATTTGGAACCATGCGTAGAGATTGGATTCGGCCTCAACAAAAAAATCAAGGAAGAGCTCATTTCGTTCTTAAAGGAAAACGTGCACACTTTCGCATAGGCAGCAGAGGATATGCCCGGAATTGATATTAGCGTAACTAGTCATGAGTTGAATGTCGATCCAACCTTCAAGCCGATGAAGCAGAAATGGAGGAAGTTGGGGCCCGACAGAGCGAAAGCAGTGAACGACGAAGTCGAATGACTCTTACGAGTCGGTTCAATCATAGAAGTCAAGTACCCGGATTGGCTAGCGAATCCTATTGTAGTCAAAAAGAAAAACGAAAAATGGCAGGTGTGTGTAGATTTCACTGACTTAAACAAGGCATGCCCGAAAGACAGTTTTTCACTACCGCACATTGATCGACTGGTCGAAGCAACGGCAAGCAACAAACTCCTATCGTTCATGGATGCGTTCTCTGGATACAGTCAGATTCTAATGAATCCCGACGATCGTGAGAAGACAGCCTTCATTACGGATCGCAGAATATATTGCTACAATGTGATGCCTTTCGGCCTCAAAAATGCTGGAGCTACGTATCAGCGTCTGGTGAACAAGATGTTTGCTAATCAACTCGGAAAGACGATGGAAGTATACATAGATGACATGCTGGTGAAATCGCTAGAGGCAACAGATCACGTATTACATTTGGAGGAATGTTTCAAATAGCTCAACTCGCACGACATGAAGCTAAACCCGACAAAGTGTAGATTCGCAGTCACGTCCGGAGAATTTCTTGGTTACTCATCGAGGTATCGAAGCAAACCCCAAGCAGATTGACGCGTTTATACAGATGGCTTCACCAAAGATAAACCGTGAAGTGCAAAGACTGACTAGGAGGGTAGCTGCACTCAATAGATTTATTTCGCGATCTACCGATAAATTCTTACCTTTTTACGACACTCTACGAGGAAACAAGAAGTTCGAATGGACGGATAAATGCGAAGAAGCCTTCCAGCAGTTGAAGAAATACCTTGCTAGTCCGCTGGTGCTTGCAAAGCCAGTTGAGGGAGAGCCACTCTTCCTCTACACCGCAATCTCTGCCACAACAGTAAGTGGAGTGCTCATTTGAGACGAACGGGGAGAGCAAAAATCAAATTTTTACGTCAGCAAGACTCTCACCGATGCAGAGACAAGATACCCGCAAATGGAGAAGTTGGCTTTATCGGTTGTCATGTCTGCCAGAAAACTGAGGCCGTACTTCCAATCACACTCCATTGTGGTCCTTAGCACTTTCCCTCTACGGTCTATTTTGCACAGCCCTAGTCAATCCGGGACATTGGCCAAGTGGGAACTCAGTGAGTACGATATCGAGTATCGCGGATGGACTTGCGCAAAATCGCAGGTGCTAGCCGAATTTTTGATCAAACTTCCAGAGGAGAGCCTCGCTGAAGGAAACCCGAGTTCGACTTGGCAACTCCACGTTAACGGTTCGTCATCCAAAAATGGCTCAGGAGTTGGGATACGTCTGACATCACCGATGGGCGAGATACTTGAAAAATCTTTTCGCCTAGGCTTTCGTGCCTCCAACAATGAAGCAGAGTACGAAGCCCTCATTGCCAGAATAAAGCTCGCACAAGGACTCAAGATTGACTGCATTCGCGTTTTCTACGATTCACAGTTAGTCGCGAACCAATCAGCAGGGAATACGCAACTAAAGATGAACGTATGGAAGCATATCTAAAAGTCGTCAAAGACCTGGTTGAGCAGTTCAAAGAATTCACGCTCACACGTATTCCACGAGGCGAAAACACTTCGGCTGATGCACTGGCCGCTCTCGCATCCACTTCTGATCCAGACTTGAAGCGAATTATCCCAGTGGAATTTATCGAACACCCGAGTATCACTCTTTCAGAAACAGTGAGTGTAGTTACGCGTTCTCAAGCCGCCAGGAAATCGAGAGAGAAAGTCTGTGCAATGGACGTCGTTGAGGACGACGCCGAAGAACAAGAAGCCATAACCAACGACTCAATGGTCCAGGACGAGACATACGCGGCAGATAAAGGACCCGAATCTCAAATGGAAATAGATGCGGTCAACGAGGACGAAAAACTCGAAATGTTGACAGCGAGGCGACAGCCATGGACGAGGATTCCATTCCCCTATCTACCGACATCAAACCCCTGCACGAAAATGAAATAGTCGAGATGGACGAAACATCACAGGAAATTAAATACGGCTGCGACAGAGGGTGGCTTGATGACATCCGAGGATACATCTGCGATGGTATCTTACCTTCTGACAAATGGGCGGCTCGTAAGCTTCGGGCACAAGCGGCTCGTTACATCTTGCTCGACGAAAATATTTTCAAATGGCGATTCTCAGGGCCATTACTCGTCTGCATCGAAGAAAAGGAGGCAAGAGCAATCATGGAAGAAGTCCATAGCGGCTCATGTGGTAACCACCCAGGAGGGCGAGCTTTGGCAATAAAAATCAAACGACACGGTTATTATTGGCCAACTATGATACAGGATTGCGAGAAGTTTTCCGCTAGATGTGAGAAGTGTCAGCGTCACACACCAATGATTCATCAGCCAACCGAGATGCTTTCCTCAATATCGTCACCTTATCCGTTCATGCGATGGTCCATGGATATTGTTGGACCTTTATATCCTTCGAAGCAGAAACGATTCCTACTGGTCTTGAGGACTATTTTTCAAAGTGGGTGGAGGCAGATTCTTACGCCAGTATCAAAGATGCACAAGTCAAAAGTTTCGTATGGAAAAATATCATATGCCGACATGGAGTACCGTACGAAATCATCAACGATAATGGTTCGCAATTCATCTCCACAAGGTTCGAGGCTATCTGCAAAAAGTGGAAAATCCGACTAAGCAAGTCTACCCCGAGATATCCACAAGGCAACGGCCAGGCAAAAGCAGTAAACAAGACAATTCTTGATGGTCTTAAAAAGCATCTTGACGAAAGAAAGGGCGGTGGGCTGACGAATTGGAAGGGGTATTGTGGTCTCATAGGATAACACCGCGGCTAGCAACCAACGAAACTCCGTTCGTTCTCGTCTATAGGTCAGAATGCGTCATTCAACCGGAGATACATTTTCCGGGAGTCCGCCGAAGACTTCTCCCAGAGCAAGAAGAACTCAATCACTTGTTAATGCTTGATGAGTTAGACTTGATCAACGAAAGGCGGGACCAAGCCTTGATACAAATTCAGAATTACCAGAATGCAGCGACAAAGTACTACAACTCTCACGTTCGAAATCGACAGTTCTACGAAGGAGGCTTAGTCCTACGGAAGGTTTTTCAAAATACAGCAGAACGGAACGCCGAACTTGGAGCAAATTGGGAAGGACCTTACAAAATCACGAAAGTCGTCCAACCCGGAGTATACGAACTCGCCAACATGTCTGACGTTCCAATACCAAGATCGTGGAACGCAATGCAACTCAAGAAGTACTATCCTTAAGGTACTTCACACGAACACGGGATGGCTTGATCCCTACAAAGGGTACGTAGGCAGCTCGTCTTCGGATGGGTTCAACTGCCCCCCTCTTTAAAAAAAAGGGGGGAGTAGGTACGTATACTCGTATACTCCCACCTTTATAATAGGCTCTACGTCTACTTAATGCAAGCTTTTCGAAGCAAAGTTCATCATATCACACCCTTCACGGGTTACTAAAGCTTTAACAGAAACAGGCATCACATTCGAATCCTTTGCGGATTACTCGAAGTCTTAACTAAACAGACATCTCATCTCACCCTCATTGTTGCTGGCCACAACAACAAACTACTACGTCCTTTACGGATCTAACTATTACATCCTAGTGGATTAAAAGCGCGCGCTATATAAATGTCTATATCCATTGTCAGAGCGGATATGATTACGGTAGCGTATCCGTAAACCGAAATATTTATCCTAAACCCAGCAACCAAATCTTTGGTCATAACAGTACTACATGTCCATTGTCGGAGCGGATATGCTTACGGTAGCGTATCCGTAAACCGAAATGTTCATCCTAAACACAACGAACGAATTGTTGGTCGCAACAGTACTACGTGTCCATTGTCGGAGCGGATATGCTTATGGTAGCGTATCCATAAATCGAAATGTTCATCTGAAAACCCAACAAACAAATTGTTGGTCGAAACATCTATGCTCATTATCTGAGCGGATATGTTTACGTCAACATATCCGTGAATCGGAATGATCATCTTTAACCTAACAAACGAATCGTTGGCATTAACATTAACACAAAATACAGTGAAACAAATCGATCCTCCTTGGATAAGAATCATTCAGCAATGAGTTTCGGAAACTAAGAAACAACACAACGAAAACAAAAGCCACAAGGCAAACATAACAAGTTGATGTGGATAAAGCCATCCAGGCACGATGTCCAAATAAAGTCAAGCACAACGACATAAAACGGGATAAGCCAAGCCATAGTCTTCGGCACGTCCTCAGTAATGGGTTCGGCAATCCCCATCACCAGCAATCCTGCCCTTTAAGGACACATCGTCACCATCATCGGAGAATTCGGTTGTCGTCCTGGATTCGGAAGCTTCTTTCAAACAAAGCAAAGTCAAATCGGGATAAACCCTTTTGGATCCAGAGAAGGCGTGAACCCCGACATTCGCCGCTAATGCTTCAACGGACTCATTACCCAGCATAGCATTGGCCGAATCCTCAAAAATCGGTGAAACCACCAAGTCGTCGCCTAACTCGGAAACTAACCTGTCAAACTCATCCACTAGCGCCATCGTACTTAGCTTTCCATCCATGGAGCTTCTCGACTTCGGCCTCCAACGAGGGTGGTTTGTCACCACGGCGCAGTGCAAGAAGTTCAAGGTTACCATCGACTTGGACGAGATCGACCACGTTATTTTCGACGACCCGCCCAAGCTTTTAATCTTCTCCTTGGCTCGGTTAACCTTGGCCTGGAATTTCTTTGCCAGTCTTCGCATCGCCGTTTTCTCGGCTTGCTCCACCTTTTTGTCGGTCATAGCCTTCTCCGAGCTATGCATCCGTTGAAGCTCGACAACTTGAGCCTCCTGCCGAACCCGAGAAGACTCTAAGTAAAGAACCCTATCATCAGCTCGGCCACACCTCTCCTTGTGAAGTTCCTCCTCAGCCTCCAAGTGTTCCTTCTGTTTCAACGCTCTCTCCGTCGCGGCATCGCGCTCGCGCTCAGCTTCGTCAAGCTTGGTTTGAATCTCTTTGGCCGCTTTTTGTGCACGCTCAACTCTCATCGCGTTCTTTCGGGCATCCGCCTCATAGCCAAACGCCATTTTATTAATGGAAGCCAGAAACTGAACGAAAAGAAAAGGTTAGATATCACGTCTTCAACAAAGTAGGAGAAAAGAAAAGTCAACGTGATGTACCTTAGTACCACGAAGAGACATGTTGGCATATGATTGGCTCCGAGACAGAGTATCAGGAGGGGGGAAGCAATCCCACGTAGAAAGAATTTTCGAGAAAAGAGAAGCCGATGATGATGCATCATCGCAAACCATCTCGGAAGCAAAGGGCAAAGATACGGGCTCCGAAGGTGGTTCGTGCTCCACAGTATCACGAACTGGAAAATTACGCCTCTTGCATTTAGGAACATTATCCTTATGAAGACCTTTCCTTTTGTCAGCCTTTGTCACGGCACGCCTCCGGGCTGGCTTCAACTGATCGGCGTCCTCACTCGTGGCCACAGCCTTACCATTTATGCGGTGAACCGGAGACGAATCCAATCGCCTAAGACCCAACACAATCTCTCTCGCATTGGGAACGGACGGAACCAACATGGATGGCTCTACCGATGAAGCGCCCGAGGAAAAAGCAAGGGCAGCACTCAGCGGAAATTTCAGTCATGGCGCGGGCTTCAGCTTCCATCCTTTCATGAACCGACGATCGCTTTTCCATGGCTCTCCTCATACTGCTAGGAGAAGATAAGGAAGTTGAGCTTGGAGAATAATGACCAAAGTGTAACTACGTCCGGAGGACACGTTGGGAGCGGGTTAGGAACTGCAAAACCAACAAACAAAGCAAAAGATCACGATATGTTCAACATAGCAGAAAAACTCGTAAAGCTACAGATCGGCTACCAATTTCTCTCCACGTGGTCCTAATTTTCTTAACCTAATCGGCACCAACCGAAGCTTCAGAAATGGGCACGAAGAAGAAATAATCCTCCCAGTATCTGTCTTTACTTGGAAATCCGCCGATAATTTTGCGGTGGACCTTGTTCGAGATAGAGTAAAGAAGCAAGTCCTTGGATTGAAATTTTCGAAAGGATAGAAAGTTCAAAAAATGGTCCACGGTAACCTCCTCGCCGCACTCGAAACTGCGAACCACGATTCCAACCAAGTGCCGAATACCCCGGGGAGCTATTTGTGCCAAAGCCAACCTATGCTTCCACATATACTCAAGGATGACCCTTGGTATTGGAAACCAGAGAAAGCATATGTAAAAGCAGCTCTCGTACAAGGTAAAACATCCTTTGGAGGCTCATCGGCTCGATCCGATGCTGACGAAAGGATAAGCTCAATTTCTTCGGAGATATTGAACCGATGCCTAAGACCCTCCAAAGATTCCACAGTGGAAAGAGTAGACCCTGGTGGATAGGGTGCCTCACGCTTGGATCCACTCTTAGAAGCTCATCGCTTTGAAAGACACGCTTGGAGACTCGCGTCTTGCTTCATCCTAGCATTGTCGAAACTCCAATTCTCCATTTCCATTTTCACGTTGAAAGAATTCTCCATTTCGTTCATCAAAAGAAATCACTTCGGCAATAACGGAAAGATCACTTCGGCAAAAGGAGACTTCGGCAAGCAAGGACTTCGGCAAGCAAGAACTTCGGCAAAAGCAACACTTCAGCAACGGTCCCACCTCGCCACTTTGGCAAAGGAGACTTCGGCAGATAAAAAGGGGGCTTCGGCCAAAGTTACACTTCGGCGGGAAAGATCACTTTGGCAAAGACGGAGCACTCCGGCCAAGGAGCCACCTCGGCAAAGGTGAGGCTCACTTCGGTGAAGACGAAGTACTTCGGCAAACGCGAGCTTCACTTCGATCAACGCGAAATTACTTTGGCAGAGAAGGAGTCTTCGGCTAAGGACGAAATCGCTTAGGCAAACCCGTGATCGGCAAGGTCATTTAAGCAAACCCAAAGCTGGTTCAACGAAGAGAGAGAGCTCGGCGGCCAATAAAAAAACACACACACACAAACAAAAATAAATCTTGGAATGCAGGAGAGAGAAGGGAAGAAAGAAAGTTACCTTGTTTTCTGAGAGATTTTTGAGAAGTGAAGAAGTGAGGAAGAAATGAAGAAGAGTTTAGATATATATATAGCCTCTTAAAACAAAATGTGATGTCATCATGCCTTGCAAACCGTGCCAAAACACAGTTGCATGAAGAAATTTCTACTGGAAACGGGATTATCAATCTGAAGACAGAGAACCTGGCAGAGTATCAAGAACAACGGACTCGGCATTACGTCGGTTCAGCTCGTACCGATTGTCACGGCACATTGATCCCAGCTTAGACTTCCTTTACCGCGGCACTGTCATAACTGAAACTACCGAGCTGGGGGGCTAACTGTTGGGGTCAAAATCCACTCAGCTCTTATCAATAGGAAAATGGCTAAGTATGGAAATACAAGGAATCGGACAAAGCCAAATTCGTGGCCTAAGTCGTTTCTATACGAATCCACTTAGGCACAATACGAGCTCACTTCGGCCGTGATACGAATCCACTGAGGCATGATACGCACTTCGGCCGTGATACGAATCCACTTAGGCATGATACGAGCTCACTTCGGCCGTGACGAATCTACTTAGGCACGATACGAGCTCACTTCGGTCATGATATGAATCCACTTAGGCATGATATGAGCTCACTTCGGCCATGATACGAATCCACTTCAGCTGAAGGCCACTTCGGCAACGTTATGTCACTTCGGTGAGCTCCACTTCGGCCGAAGGCCACTTCGGCCAATGTTACGTCGCTTCGGCCAATGATACACCTCCACTTCGGCCAACGATACGCCTCCACTTCGGCGAGCTCCACTTCGGCCAACGTTACGTCACTTCGGTGAGCTCCACTTCGGCCAATGTTGTGTCACTTCGGCAAGGCCACTTCGGCCAACATTACGTCACTTCGGCAAGGCCACTTCGGCACGGAGAAGCCCACTTTGGCAAGGCCACTTCGGCACGGAGAAGTGCACTTCGGCAAGCCTGGCCGAAGCCAATCCTGGCCGAAGTCATTTCAATACGAAGACAGTTTGGCCGAAGTCATTTCCATACGAAGACGGTTTGGCCGTATTCATTTCCATACGGAGACAGTTTGGCCAAAGTCATTTCCATACGGAGACAGTTTGGCCGAAGTCATTTCCATACGGAGACAGTTTGGCCGAAGTCATTTCCATTGGGGACTGATCTATATTATTGAAAACTTTTTCATATTGCGCTTTCCATAAGTACCAAATAATCCAAGGGAATATCCGTATGAAATCCTCTGAATCCGTCCGAATAGGCATACCCGTGAGTAAAAAAATCCATGTTCTCCCAGAAATTTTCAGACGGGAAAATACTCGAGACATTAGAAATATTTGACAATGCCTAGCATTATAGAGCGGGAGGACAGGTGAAAAGGACATGATTGTTGTTTCCTCTGGGTGTCCACATCTTGGGCAGCACCGGTCCATTTGTAAGTGTCTTTGAGCGAGACGTTCTTAACAGCCATAGCCCCAGAGAGTGATTGCCATAGGAAATGGCAGATCTTATTAGTTGTAGCAACTTTCCATACTTTTTCCTTGAGTGGGTTTATCGATGGTTTGTGGAGCGAAAACTGGGTTTCTGCATCCAGGTCCCGTCTAGCCACCTCATAACCCGATTGCACTGTGTACAAATCGGAGTTTGTATAGTGCCAACAATAGCCATCGGTGGTCGAGTTTCAGTAGGTCGCAAAGTAAGTATTAGTGGAATATCATCCGGGGTGACACATTCTCGAAGTGTTGACAAATTGCACGTCTTAGTATGAATATCAATAAGGTCTGATATCCTCAGGTAAGGATTCTGAACCGGCAGAGCGCACCTGGCTGCCCGAGGATCTCTATCTGGTATCCATTTATCCTTACATACCAACGTTTGATACCCACTATCAATGGTACGTCTAGCCCCTTTATCTACCAGGAATTTAGCATTCCAGAGGCTCCTCCACCTGTAGGAGGGGCGATAAGATTTTTTTGCATCAAAAGGGTGTGTATTCCAAAAATATTTGCCTTTCAGGACTCGTGCGACTAGTTAATTGGGATATTGATGTAGTCGCAAGAGTTGTTTTGCCAACAAGGCGTGATTAAACTCCCCCCCCCTCCCCCCCCCCTCCCCCCCCCCCCCCTTTTTTTGGTAGACACAATTTCTTCCACGCTATACAATGCATATCTTTGGAATTGACTTTGATTCGCCACCAGAAATTGGCAACCGCACTCACAAATGTTTGCCAGAGCCATTTTGGTTGAAGGAAGCATGACATCACATATGTCAGGATAGCTTGCACAACTGATTTGATCATTATCTCCTTGCCTCCCTTGGAGAGAAGTTTGGCAGACCATCCATTAATAATGTTATTTAACCGATCTTGGACATAGGGAAAAATCTGAGCCTTCGATCCTTGTAATTGCTTAGGTACTCCCAGATATTTTCCTCATCCCCGCTCTGTGGATATATCCAACTTCAGTTTGATATCCATTATATTTTCCTCTGGGACCTCCTTCCCAAATATGATTGCTGATTTATCAAAATTTATTCGTTGTCCTGATGCATTGCCATATACAGTGAAGACTTGTAGGATATTATCGCATTTTTCTGTCGTTACTTAGCAGAAGAACAAGCTATCGTTGGCAAACAATAGATGGGAAAGAGATGGGGAGGCTGGAGCCACTTTAATTCCCCTGATACCCCCTGCTCTCTCTGCCGCCCGTATATTTGCAATTAAAACTTCCGTACATAATATAAACAGATATGAAAAGCGAGGGTCTCTTTGTCGTAGTCCTCTTGAAGGGGTTATAGAACCCTTAGGTTCCCCATTCATTAGGACTCGATAAGAGACTGAATTGACATACACCATAATCTATGATATCCATGCTTCGGAGAAACCCATCTTACGCATAAGAGATTCTAGGAAACACCATTGGAATCTGTCGTACGCCTTCCTCATATCCGCTTTGATGGCCATAAAGTCTCTTTTGCCGGTGGCATTTGTATTAAGATCATGGAATGCTCCATGGGCTAATAGTATATTATCGGAAATTTGCCTCTCAGCCACAAAGGCAGACTGGGTCTCCGACACCAATGACGGGAAAAACTTTTTCAATCTCTGACATAACACTTTGGAGATGATCTTATAACTGACATTGCACAGACTAATTGGCCGGAACTCTTTCATCGTTCGCGGCCTTTTTGATTTAGGGATCAAACAAATATTGACCTCATTGCATTTAGGTTCCATCATGCTCGTATTCATGAAGTTCTTAACCATATCCACGACTTGTGGCCCAATAATGTACCAAAAGTTTTGGTAAAACAGCGCCGTCATTCCATCTAGGCCAGGTGCTTTCTCCGGATGGATTGCAAAAATTGCCGTCTTAACCTCAGATGCATATAACTCTCGAAGTAGAATGTCATTCATTTTTGTATATGTCGTACGTATTGCTCATATCTGTTTTGATGGCCATAAAGTCTCTTTTGCCGGTGGCATTTGTATTAAGAGCATGGAATGCTTCCTGGGCTAATAGTATATTATCAGAAATGTGCCTCTCGGCCACAAAGGCAGACTGGGTCTCTGACACCAATGACGGAGAAATTTTTTCAATCTCTGACATAACACTTTGGATATGATCTTATAGCTGACATTGCACAGACTAATTGGCTGGAACTCTTTCATCGTTCGTGGCCTTTCTTATTTAGGGATAAAAAAATATTGACCTCATTGCATTTGGGTTCCAACATGCTCGTATTCATGAAGTTCTTAACCATATCCACGACTTGTGGCCCAATAATGTGCCAAAAAATTTGATAAAACAGCGCAGTCATTCTATTTGGGCCAGGTGCTTTATGTGGATGGATTGCAAAAACTGCCGCCTTAACCTCAGATGCAGATAACTCTCGGAGTAGAATGTCATTCATTTTCAAGGTTACTGAATCAGTAACATGCCTCAGCGAAGTTTCAAGATCCAATATTGAGGATGATGAGAAAATCTCTTGGAAGTACTGAGTGGTCGTGTGTTCTATTTTTATCTCTTCTTCCGTCCACACTCATACTTCATTGAGAATACCTATAATTCTATTCCGGGCTCGCCGTTTTTTGGTAGTTGCATGGAAATTTTTTGTATTTTTGTGTCTTTCATGTAGCTAGGTAACTCGGCTCTTCTGCTTCCAAAATGATTCCTCTTCCACTAGGATAGCCCTTAGTTGATCCTGGAAAGCATCTGTTTTCCCACATAAGTTGTATCACTACCTTCAGCATCCTCTAGGCGAGTCTTCAAATTCTCAATGTTGGTTCTGCATCATTCCTAACAGTTAACCATCCGTCTGGGACTACCTTTTCAAAATTTGGCTTCGACAGCCAGCGTTTACGAACCGAAAGTTTTTCGTGCCAAACATTTTCTTTGCAAGAATACGCGTTAGAACTGGCCGATGGTCCGATCCCATGAAAAATACTCCATATTTGTATGTGACAATAAATCATGCCATTCTTCATTCCCCCACTGAACGATCCAGACGTCACCGTATGATATTTTCCCCCCTCCGTCCAACCAAGAGAGGCAGTTACCCGAGTACGGGAAATCAACCATGCCACAGCTTTGTCGCATAAGGCGGAAATTGAGAAAAGAATTTTCAGTCCTGATTCGGCCCGCTATTTTCTCATGATGACTTGTTATTTCATTGAAATCTCTCGTTATAAGCCAATGTCAAAATCGTGTAGTACTAATACGGATGAGACGTTCCCACACCATATTGCGCTTTGAGATAACAGGTTCTCCATAAACAAACAATATAGAAACTTTATTACCATGAATGGTAGCCATTACATCGATAATATTTTTATTGAAATAAAGCCAAAAAGGCTAAGCCGCCACTAAGACCACACGGGTCAAAGGTAAAAATAAAATCATAACCTATATGAGTTTACAAATCTTGAAGAAAAAAGTGGTCACGTTTAGTTTCCATGAGAAAGTGCATTCTCGGGAATATCTTCTTACGGAGCTCCTGTAACTGGCGAACTGTCAAGAAGCTACACGCTTTTTGACAGTTCCAACTTATGATCATTTAAGCATCCATCGGTGGTTTCTCTTCAACCATCGGACCCTTAGATTCCTTCAAAATTCTCCCCTTATCAGGGACAGTCTTTGAGGATGACAGCCGAAACAAACCAGACAAAATAGAAGTGCCCTTGACCGGATCTCCCACCCCAAAAGCCGCTTGTTTATGAATTCGACTTCCCCGGAATGGACTATGTCCAATCTTCTTATGCACCCCGAGCGATTTATTAATTTGTTTTTTCAAGCATCGTTGGTCCAAGGAATATTTCCTAGGACCACCCTGTGAAGCCCGGCCTTGTTCAGAAAGGGGGCCGCGACAAATTCTTTTAAAGGGAAAATAATATCCTCCCTGCCCAGAACCACATTATGCCCTTTATCATTTAATTGGGCCTCAATCCTGCCAGGCCCATTTTCACCTATGTTGCCCATCTCCAATGGAGGATCCCTGGCCGTAACCCCGATGACTCCATCTCCGCCGGATAGCTTCGCATTCTGCCGATTAGCAGCCCTAGTTTCCTTTTCCGTTTCCCGGTATCAAGATGTACGCCCCTTCGCCGCAGCGACCGTGCCGAAGGCCGCACCACCTATCTCACTGCCCTTTGCTCTGTTGACAGCGACTTCCTGTACTTCATGTCTCGAATTCCGGCGGTCTGTTTTGTTCTCCATGTTTCGAATGCTTACACCTCCTTTCCTCATCACCTTCGCGTACCTTCTGCTTGGACCTTTCAGATTGGTTTGTGAACGAGATCATGTGACAATCTAGCACAACGAGAACAAAACTTTTGGAACTTCTCGTACTCGAAAGTTAGTGACCAAATCTCCATTTTCGAAGTCGAGATCTCTCTGGAAAGTCAAAGGGGGCTCACATTCAAGCACCACACGTACCCGAGGCTCGGGTATTTGCACATCCCAAGCGACTAACTCACCCAACTCCTCCCCTATCTCCTCGAGACAGCAATGGACCGGAAGCCCAACGATTTTGATCCAAAACGGAATCGTTGCTGGGAAATCGTCTCTGACGCTTGGTATCCGTCTCTCAATGATCAAAGTGATACGGCCTCTTCTCCAGGGCAGCTTTCAAATCCGCTCTTCAATGAAGTTGAAATTGAAGTTTCCTCTCCCCATGTCCACACCATGAACCCGATCTTCACACATCCACACCGAAGGCATATAACCAATCAGAGCTTTGACGTGATGCGCTTGTGCTCCCATGTTGAGCACACGTCCTACTAGGGTCAGATCGAATTTCTTTAGCAGAGACGAGGAGGATGATTTGAATCATCATCGCAATTGTCCTGATATAGAGGAGCTTTTGGAAAGCTAATCAATGGCCCCAATCTCCTCAAATCATCTCTGATTATCCTTCTGCGGATCGGAGCAAGAGATCTGCATTCAATCTCACAAATTGAAATCTGACAATCATTCCAATCATTCTCAGATCTGCCATTCAAAGATCATGTACACCCAAAATCACGCTGGCCTGATCGAATTGGAAAAAGGAAACAAAAAATAATCCAAATCCATAATCTTGATACTCGTCGTGACCGCGAGAAACGCTTCCATCTGATGATCATGACGGCTGGAGAACTCCGATGTTGTCCAGTGATCGGAGTCGTGACAAATGACGGTGAAGCGTTACGGTGAAGATTTTGAAATCTTCATCCGTTATGGCCCTTCCCTAGAGAGAGTGTATCCGATTTTAGTGAGCTGGTCAGAGTATAAGAATCATCTATAATAGATTTCTCTCTCTGATATGTCCACATCATCATTACATTGAAACTAAATTTAATAATTTAATAAATTTTTCATTCTTCTATTTATTGTCTTCTGTTAATACTACACAACAAAAATTTCAAAAAATAAAATTAAAAATTATAATACAAAAAAATAAATATATATTAGAAAAATTAAAATAGAAATTTTGAATATATATATTATATACATTCTTTTAACTTTAATTGAATATATCAAATTAAATTTATATTAAACAAAAAAAAAATTCTCTCCATCTAAAATTTCTGCAAAAAAAAAAATTAAAATATATTCAATAACTTTTACTTAATTCATGTCTACTTATATTTATTGTTGTTTTTAATAAGTATCAATTAAAAATATATATATATATATATATAAATACAAAATAATAAAAACGAGTAACAAAACAAAATTTAGAAATACAATACAAAAAAAAATGAATAGAGATTAGAAAAATTAAAATAAAAATTTTGAATATAAAAATCATATATATAATTACATAAATTTTCCCACCTTTAATTGAATGTACTTAATTGAATTTTAAAATAAAATGATATATTTTCACATTATTTAAGTAAATTTTTAGATTTTGTTTTAAGTTCTTGATTTATGAATTCAAGACAAATAATTTTTCAAAGTTTCTTAATCCGACTATAATTTTATTTGGGTTTTTTTTTTAATTTTGTTATTTGGGTAGGCCGTATTAGGATTTTTTTGCACAATTCATCTTGATTTCACAACAACAAATTAATGAATTAGTTGGATTTAGTTTTAATACTCTTGAAATTTTTTTTGTATTTTTTCAGTTAATCAATTTTTTTTTTTTTTTGATAAAATCTAATAAAATGATAAATTAATTATATAGATAAAAAACAAAAAAAAATGTAAAATAAAATTACATAAGAAAATGAATTATTTTCCAAAGATCAAAACTATATAAACTCATGAGACGGAGATAAAAAAGAAAAAAAATGATAAATAAGCATAGAGATTAGAAAATAATTGATAATTTTTATTTTCAAAATTTTAATCGGTTATTTAGATAAAATAATTTATCCAATAATTAAATACGTAGATAACAAAATTTTAAATAAATATATTTTAAACCTTCAAACTGGTCATAAAACAAATAGCGACATGGATTTTGTTTTTAAATTAATTTTAATTATTATAATAATAATAACGTTCTTCTTCCTATTTCCTCCTCGGCTTATCCCTCACCCCTCTTTCCTCCTTCTTCCATCGTTAATGGTGAATTCTCTGCACTTATGAAACAAATGTATTCTTCAGTAAAAATCTCTACGATTTCTCTTCAGCAGAGATACCCACCGCCACGGAGAATCTCTACGAAATTTGTTGGGATTTGCTCATGGAGGATAAGTAATGGCTCATATGTTTTTCTCATCATTTTCCTATGGAAAAAACAAACGAAGGTTTTGTGATTTGCTCCTATGGATTTTCCGATCATTGCTCATGAATCAAATGTTAGCAGGAACCGATTCCATTTTCTCTTCACTCGCTACTGACTCGACTACTCGTCACGCCGATTGAGATCCAGATTTGTGTTTCTTTCTTCAAGATCAAGCTCCTTCTGATGGACAAGATCGGATTGATCTCTGTAAATCTCTGTTTTTACGTTGAACGGTCAAGATTCTCCTTCGATGATCGCACGGGAGCTACCGATTTCCCTAATTTGCAAATCATCTACCTCGAAAACGGCAAATTTGAATTGGGGAAATCTTACTAGATCTAGCTCCACGGTTCAAGCCATATGTTCTTCTTCTGAGTTTTCTATTGACTTCTCCTTGTTCCTGCGATTGGAAAACGAATCCGACTATACAGTGATATATCTCCTCTGCAAATTTACTGAAATCCCAGGTTTTTATTTTACCAGCACCGAAATGTCTTTCACACATTTGGTAGTCACCTGCATGTGAAGTAAAAGATTAGATCGCCGACTAATCCATTATCCACATATTAACGAATCACTATTTTTCCATATATACCACTTATATTCTGAAAATCGAATTCCTTGATTTTGTGAAATCCAACTCCTTGCACGCACGCCTGAAGATTTGGGTTTGAAATTTGCTTTTGAAATCGGTTTCTCCCTTCTCGACACTAACCTGTTCTTTCGCCTATTACTTTCTCCTCTCTCTCTCTCTCAGTAAGAGTTTTTTCGATATTATTACACATAATACAGAGAATATAGTAGCCACTAAAAAATATTGTTACCTAATTTATAAATTTTTGGTTGTTATTCTGCCTAATTTCCCTACTCTTTTCCTCATCATCATTTAATTTCTCATTTCTTATTTATGTTACATTCTCTTTGTTTGTTTTTAAAATCTCTTTCAACATTTTTTTAAAAAGTTATAGCATATCTAATAAAAATATGTATTATGATTAAATCGATAAAATGGAATTTTTTCATATGTATTTATTTTCTTAAATCAGCAACATACTGATTAATTATACTCGTACGATAAATCCATAATTCGATTGATGAATGCGTGAAAAAAAAAAACTAAAGATACAAAAAATATTAAATAGGAAAGTAAGTGCTTGTTGCAAGTAAATTTAAAAAGGAAACTAAAGATTTTAAAAATATTATAGTAAATATCAGAATATTTTTTTATCGACGAACCATAATTTGATAGCAACAACCTCCCTTTTATTCGTAAAATCGTATAATGCGATGCCCTTTTGTTCCAAGTAAAACTTGTATTCGTTGAGCAAAGCAAAACTTGCCGTCGTAAGCGCAGCTATGAAGAGACGGAAGAACAATCCATTGGATCGTCGTAAAATCGTCCGACACAACACACAATCATCAACGTATGTAGGAGACACCATTCCCATCGATCTCATCATCGAGATAGTCTCAAGATTACCTCCGAAAACCATCGCAATATGTCGTTGCGTCTCGAACCTATGGAGGTCCTTACTTCGCCGCCAAGATTTCACTGCATCTTTCCTTACATGTTCATCGACTGGGCCGCGTCTTTTGATCACTCTCGAAGTTGGCGGTAAGTGGCATTTCTTATCATCACCTCAGCCTCAAAATGTGGATGTGGACTTAAGTTTTGAAGTAGCAGATTATCATATGGGTTTCTCTGGAGATTGGTACAAGCAAATTTGTCTATCTGTTCAAGGATTAACCTATTTGAATGATAAGCGGATGGTAAAGGGAAAGATAGAAATGGTGCATGTGATATGTAACCCTAGTACGGGTCAGCAGCTCACTTTACCTAAAGTTAGAGCGAGGAATTTCGATTTGAGAAGCTTTTTCGGGTATGATCCTGTCGACAAACAATACAAGCTTTTGTGCATGACCGTGTCGTGTTATAGGAAAGAAATTAATTCCAAGGAGCATCAGGTTCTGGCATTAGGGACTGGGAAACTATCGTGGAGAAAGATCGAATGTCGGTTTCCGCATTATCCTGAGGAAAAGAGCCATGGGATATGCATCAACGGGGTTTTGTATTACGTAGCTAGGACCAACAACGTGACTACTTTGCTAGCATGCTTTGATGTTAGGTCTGAGAAATTTAGTTTTTTAGAAATAGAAACTGGCTCTACGTTAGCTTATGTTTTGGTCCTGATAAACTACAAGGGAAAGTTAGGTGCCATAGTGCATTTTTACAGTGGTAACGATGGGCTATGGGTTCTAGATGATATCGAGGAAGAGAAATGGTCGAAGCATGTGTTTATTTTGCCATATATAGGTTTTAAGTCAATAAGATCAATCTGGGCGACTGCTACGGGTGAGATTGTTTGGGCGCCAACCCGTTTGATCCGTCCATTCTATCTTCTCTACTACAATATGGAGAGAAAGAGTATTACAAGAATTGAAATCAAAGGACTTGAAGACAAGGTAGTGATCGGTCAAGATCGCTCTGACGCACTACTCTTCACCTTCAGAGACCATGTTGAGAATGTGATGTTTCTGCAATAACTTTGGTTCTATCAGTTTGTGTTCTTCACTCTATCGTTTCTGACTCTTCATATATATCCACTTCTATTGACTGTTGCTTATGGACGTTGTCTTAACACTCAACGACATTGATCTTTTTAATCTTCTTCATATTATTTTGGCTCCCTTGCTTACTGTTGATATTCTACTGCCTACTGCTTCTTAAATGTATGTATCACTTAAAGATTAGGTAGACTTGACAAGTAATTTTACATAGAAAAATATGAGCCACATTACCTTAATCCTTGTGAGTTGTTTGAGTTTTTCAGGATGCCAAGATGCAAGAATGGTTGAAAGGAGTTGCAGATGATGGAGTCTTGGTTTGTCTTGTAAAGTCTTCACTTTGGCAACCATATTGAGAATGTGATGTTTCTGTATGTGTTGGCTACTTGATAGATCGGTAAAAGGTTTTTGTATGTGGAATTGAGTAATGCAATACAATCTAATGCAATTTATATGCAATTTCATCTCTAAGAAACATCATGATCAAGCAATACCATTGGCTTTGCGCAGCCAAATCAGCTGCTTGCCCGTTGTCTCGAAGTGCACGCTACTAGACTCATTCCGCTGAACAGTCCAATGCGCGATTTGAAATACCCTGACCGGCTTCTACTACTTGATGCAATGCTCGGGGCCATGATCTGGCTGTTCAAATGAGGGAATTCGATTCCATTCTCTTCCAAGTCTCCAACAGCATCATTGCTTGCTTCTTGATGATCTGGTTCAACGGTGTCAGCGTTCACCGAAAGTGTAGGCCTAGCCGCTCTTAACCAATCTGCGCACCCGCCCATCACTCTTCTACATTTCTTGATTTTTACTTTGGTTAAACCGGGACATCCGTTTGCAAGATTTTCGATTCCCAGATCGGAAATAGGACAGTTCTTGATACACAATTTCCTTAAAGTCGGGCATTTCGCTGCAATACAAGAAAGCTCAAGATCACCAAACGTTTCACAACCACAAAGTGCCAATCTTTCAAGATTCTGACATTTCGCAGCCAACATTCCTAAGCTTAGCGTCGTCGGATTCACACCAATGAGAACCAATTCCTGTAACTGAGGACAAAACCTAGCCACAGCCACAAGCCCTTCGTCCCCGATCAAATTCGCTTTCCATCCATCAATGTGAAGCTTCCGCAAGTGCTTACACTTCTCTGCAACTGTAGCTAATCCAAGATTTGTACATTCAGGCGTCTTCACAAGATGCAAAATCTCGAGTCTTGAGCAATTTGAGATTGCAGTGAGAGCTAGATCACTCACTTGCAACCTTTCAAGATGTATCTCAACTATACCAAGATCCTTAACAGCCATCTCTTGAATAAGCATGTCCCAGTCACCGGAACACCTGAAAAGCTTCAAAGATCTGAGATTCTTTGCACCGACGATCACCGGACCAAAGCACTGACCGTTGTAAAGCTCCTTCAAGCAAATTGACTTAAGAGAAGAAGCAGCTGCACCTGGACCGATTAACTCCGAAGCTATATCGGTGAATCCACGGAGACGCTTCACCGATAACTCCTCGAGAGCGGAGCAGTGATCGAGCACGGCTTTAACACCTTTAGCACCAAAATCACAAGATCCACAAGAGAAAATCTTCAAATCCTTGCAATTCTCAGCGAAAGCAGCCATGCCTGCATCGGTTAGCTCACGGCAAGCTCTAAGCTTAAGTCTCTTCAGATTCCGACACCGGAGAGAGATCTTGACGAGCGCGTCGTCTCCGATGCTTACAGATCTACGGTCGCATTTCAACGAAAGCTTCGTGACGGAATCGAATCGGGAAAAGAGAGAAGGGATCGAGGTAAGTAGATCTGACCGAGCGTGAAGAGAGAGACGGTAACGATTCTGACCCTCGACGATCATCCACCGCCGACAAACGAGAGCACATCTTTTCCGGTTACCGGAATTTAAAAACTGGAAGACTAAAGCCAAACACTCGTCGGGTAAACACGATGTGTAGTCCGGTGAAATCTCAGATTCGATCGTTTCAATTGGAAATCGGAAAGCGAGCGATTTACTTCTCCGTCGATGAAGGATGGAATTACCGGTAGCGGAGGTTGATTGGCCCATCCACGAACGTCTCCGGTGAATCGTACGGTGGTCTGCGGCGGAGGAGAGGATTCTTCAGATTTGGATTTTTGTCGGTTTGTGAGATTTGAGATGAGAAAGTGGAGCGTCGGTCTAAAGGTAAGGTAGGGAAAATAGTTTGGGGGAAGCTGTTGCTTACCGTTTTCTCATAACATTTGAGTTTAATTGTTTGGTTTTCGGTTAATTCTGTTGGGTTTGTAACATTTTAGTTATAAACATTCTTGTTAATTAATATGGTTCTGTATTAGATGGATTTTGCATCCATTTGGGGGAAAGACTAGGAAAATGTAATTGTATGTTTTTGAGTATTTGCATTAGATAATCATTATCATCGTATGGTTATTTATTTGTTAAAAGGATGGATAGCAAAATCGTTAAATGTTTTTATTTTTAAATAGTATATATTCAAAATTAAGATCCGATTCTCATTAATGTAATAAAAGAGTTCTTTAAATTATCAAACATATACTAATTAATGCTATCTTGCTTTTCTCATTTTTAGATGTTTCTTTTAAAGTAGTTTCTTTTAAATTTTCGAATATTTTTGTCAACGAACTTGGTGATGGTGCGATTGGAGAGAGGAGGTTCTCCGTGTCGGTGCTTATTTCTTTCTCACCATATGTGGTATAGCGCTGCTTGGAATGTATATCGGAAAAGATATTTCCTAATTCGACCTCTCGTGGTGTCTTGGAGAAGAGGCATGAGGTCATTCCAACTTTGTGTATAATTATTTCCGAGAAGATTGAGAGTCAATGGTCTCCATATCTCCGATGAAAACAGACATGCAAAGAAAGATGATCTCTGTTCTTATCCATTTGATCGCAGAGCAACTAGTTTCGATGTTGTCCCGTATTCCATGTGCTTGTTCGGTCATCCGTTGACAACCGATTAAGAACCGCAAGCCAAGATAGAAATGGATATTTCGGCGTGGCATATTGGAACCATATTCTGGTGTACCAGAGTCTAGTAGTTTGTGGAGTACGAATGTGCAGCCAAGTCTTTTTTGTATTGAACCTCCGCTTAAAAGTATTCGGTGAGACATGCCATAGAGGAATGTCTTCCCCGTCTTTTCTCTCTCGGCTAGCACGACTAATTTCCTCATCGATTATATTTAGATTGTCTATCCAATGTACCCGATGTCTCCTCCGGCGATGAGAGTTTAGAACCATTCTGACCGTGGCTTTATTTGAAATACCCAGATCTATAGTGCCTCTCTGGCCCACTATGTCCCAAATAGTGTTGAGCCGTGACCAAGAATCAAACCAAAAAGAAGTTGAATTCCCATTCTGAATCTCAACTCGATAAAACGGCTTTGCAATACCTCGGAATTTAAGGATCTTTCTCCACATCCATGAACCCTTGGTTGTCGTGTCCGGGCAAAAGCTTTCTTGTCGAAGAAGTGTGTGTTTGATCCAACTCACCCAGAGAGATGGTTCATTAGATACAATACGCCAAATTAGCTTTATGCAACAAATTGTGCTTGCCTCCTTCAAATACGTAAATCCCAGGCCTCCTTTCGATTTAGGCCTAGATACTTCGCTCCATGCCACTTTGGCTTTTTGGATTAAATCGAGACCTGACCACGGAAACGCAGACCATAGTTTTTTAATCCTCTTGATGCACTCATTCGGGAGACGAAAAGCTGACATCAAAAAATTGATAATGCTCGCAGTGACTGAATTCAGTAGAAGAAGAATGAATGCATAAGATAAATACTTTGATGTCCATGAATTCATATGAAGCTTGATTTTCTCAATAAGTGGCTCGTAGTCAACTGCATTTATCCGCTTTGTTACCAATGGTAATCCCAAGTATCTCACAGGAAGATTACCAACCGCAAAAGGAAATCGAGATGTGATCTCTACACAGCTGTGTTCTGGAATTCCAGCTAGGAAGAGTGTGGATTTCTCCAAACTAATCTTGAGTCCAGATAATCCTGCAAACGAGTCGAAAACTTTTATTGTTTCTTCTATTGATTTTTTCTTCCCATCAATGAACAATATGAGGTCATCTGCAAAGCATATGTGGGTAATCTGAACATTCTTGCACTTAGGATGAAACCCAATTTTTCGATCTGCTGCAGCTTTATCAATCATTTTTGACAAGACATTCATGCAAATAACTAAAAGATAAGGCAACAAAGAACAACCTCACCTCAATCCTCATCTACTATTAAAGAAGCCCGCAAGTTCTCCGTTTACTTGAACTGAGAAAGAGGATGTAGAGATGCATATGCGGATCCAGTGAATGAAGATGTTCGGGAATTGTAAAGCCGAGAGGGTGTTAAGTAGAAAGTCCCACTGAACTGAATCAAATGCTTTCGATATGTCTATCTTCATGGCACTACGAGGAGATACCGAATCCTTGTGATAGTCATTTACTAACTCAGTAGCTAAAAACAGATTTTCCATGAGAAGACGGCCTTTGACAAAAGTCGATTGATTCAAGCAGACAAACTTCGATGATATAATCTTTAGCTGATTGACAATAATCTTCGAGATTTCTTTGTATAGAACATTGCAACAAGAGATCGGCCTGTAATCTTTCATCTCCTTCGCCACATCTTTTTCGGAATCAGTGCTAAGATAGTGGAGTTTATACCTTTTGGGAGGAAATATTTGATGAAGAAAAATTTTATTGCCACCGTAACATCATTACCAACAATTTTCCATGCCGCTTTGAAGAACTCACTAGTAAACCCATCCGGCCCCGGAGATTTATCGTTTGGCATTGAATGTATGACTTGGAGTTTGGGTTATAAAGTTTTTTAAAAAACTTTCTGCCTCATGCTTTATCTCGTCTCCCTTAGTCAGAGTGTCCCCATTTGAGTTCACACTCTCGTATCGAATTCTTCATTCTTCTAATCTGACATGTTTTATGAAAAAAAGAATTGTTTCGATCACCCACTATTAACCAGAGTAGTTTTGCTTTCTGCTTGAGATATACTTCTTCCAAATCTGAAAGTCTCTGCTTACTATCAAATGCCTCCGTCTCCACCTCGATAGCACTCTGTGATGGGTTAAACAATGTATATGGTTTTTTTTCATAAATATTCTCAAGAGCTTCTTTAGTATGTATTGGCAAATCTCCCAACTTCTCCTTCCCTAGTGAACGTAATATAGGCTTTAGTGCTTTCAATTTTTTTGAGAGGCGAAACATAGCTGAGGTTGAGATAAACAAAGGGTCTGTCGTTTTTCAATATCTTCCTACAACATCCATAAACTGAGGTAGACAAGTGAAAACATTCATAAATTTGAATGGTTTCCTCTTTCCCATAGTATTCGCTTCAAGAGAAAATATGCCTCGCAGGTGATCGGAAACTCCATCTGATTCAAAAACAGTAGAGGACTGTGGGTAGATGTCAAGCCATTTGTCATTTACCAATGCCCTATCTAATTTTTTTGCATATCAGCCCCTCCTCCCTCTTATTGCACCATGTGAACCGTGGTCCATGATATCCGCTATCTAAGACCGAACAATATCTAACCAAATCTTGAAAGTCACTTATCCCTGGATGATGTGAGTTCGAGTTGGAAATTTGAATGTTCTTCTCCCTTTAAAATCTCATTAAAATCTCCACAAATCATCCATGGTTTATTTCGAACCATTTGTGCGGCATGGTGATTTCTTATTTCTTCCCAAATAAGTTTCCTTTCTTCCACAAAGTTTGAGGCGTATACAAATGAACAAAAGAATTCTTCTTCTTTTCCTTCTTCTTCTTTTCCCTCCAGAAGAACTGAAAATGTTATCATTTGTGCACTTTTGAATATCGGTGTAAGTCTTACATTCTCCTTCCAAACCACCCAAATGCAACCTAGCCGACTATACTCATAATTAGACATAAATGACCAACCTTGAAAAACTGATGAAACAATTTGTGCGTCTTTGCTCTCCTTAACACGTGTCTCTAGCAAGCAACCAAATTGTAATGAAGCCTTTTGTACCCAATTTATAACAACAAAACGTCTTGTTGAAGCCGCAAATATTCTAGAAGAAACCAGACATTTATCTTCGTTTATTGGTTTTCCTCTGTCCCAACACCCCCAAAGTTGTGGATATTTGGGTGACTGATAAGTATTTATGATATATCTTTGATGCTCTATGGAGAGACACACGAGTACCCTGGTCTGCTTGAGAAGTCATGGTTCCCTGTTCTGTCCCCCCCTTCAAACTCAAATTCTCTTTCTTCCTTCTCTTCTACCTGTTCTGTCTCGTTCTTTTTAAGCATTTGGTTTTCTATCTCATCTACTTCCGTATTTTCATCAAGAACCGGGAACCTGGAAGGGGTTGTTAACACCTCTTTTCTACTGAAGGTTTTTCCGATTGCCTGCATGTTCTACTCGGAGACACCTGCTGCCAATCAGAGACATCCTCCACGATCTGAATTTCTTCTATGTTTTTTGGTGTCATTTTCCCCTGTTCAGAGTCTGTAACTACCTCATGCAGCTCTGTTTCAACTTCCTTATTTCCTTGTTTTTCGATAATCTCAGCAGAAGAGTGTGACACAGTCGATGATTCAATTCTTCATTTAACTTTTCTCTCACTATTTATTTCTCCAGATTAGTAAGGAGATTCTTACTCAGACTCATCTCCTCAATATCTCGAGTAAGGACCTGCGTTGCTAATAGCTATGTATTCTTCGTAACATAAATATCTCCTTGACGTTTCAAAATCGTTTACGACTTTGAATTGACCAAACATGCATATGAATAGTGTCCCCATTTGTCGCAGGTTTTACATCTTGGAGGAAGCCAAGGATAGTAAAATTCAACGACATCCTCCTCATCCTTTTTTAGTTTGAATTGATACGTCTCTGGTAATTTTTTTAACATATCTGCTTCTACAAACACCTTAGCTCTTCAAAGTTTTTGCATTGCTCTGTATCAGGATGAAGTCGCTTAGGCTCTCCCACTGCACTAGCTAGGAACCCAAGCCCCTTCCAAGAATACATTGTGTGCGACACCTTCTTCAAAATGATTCACATTGGAATTGATTTAATCTCCGGTTGAGTTTCTTCCAGAACCGGTGACCACTTATAAACAACCATGGGGATCTGCAATGTTCCACATCCATCTCCTGAGAACTCTTGATCTGATTCCTGAATCTCTAATCCGAAACTTTACTGTTTTGTCATTGACTTAAAAAAACATCCACCTTAACTGTTTTGTCTCCCATGGGCTAGATCGTGTTCACTATGACGTGAACCTTCGCCACATGTGGAGCTGTAGATAGAAAACGTCCAAGTAGAAAATCCTCCCATAGAGGCTTGTCGTCGAGGACATCGTCTGGTACCACCACTGTCTCTGATCCATTGATGACATATTTGAAAATCATGTTTTGATAAAGTTGGTCGATTGTTCACCACGTTCACCCATGTGGGTTTAGTTGTGATCTCTTTGGATTGTGCTGTAATCGGGGAGGATGATTCCACGGTTGGTGTCGACATAACACCAGCGGCAGGGCCATTGTAAGCGCTTTCGTGCGGTAACTTTTTTTGAAAACCCTAATCACCCTCTGAGTCGCCCTAATCGTCTGCTGACTTCTTTCTTTTATAAATAGCTTTTTTACATAAATAGATTTTTAAAATTTGTATACGTACTAATCAAATTGGTTACATAAGGCGATAAGCGATTGTATAGCAGTAAAATTGGCGGTGTGATAAATGGTGATGGTTTTTTTTTTAAGTTGACAGTATAGTGAATTAATTACGGGAAAATCGCATAAAAAATCTTCAAGGTGGCACGCACTGACACTTTAAACATCGAAAATTTTTCATTCGTACTTTAAATCTTTAAAGTGACAATATTAACATAAAAAACCACCAACGTGGTTTCCGTGTACGCGCTGCCAAAAATTTTAACGGAACTGTTCATTTTCCGTTAAAAAGTGATTATGTGGCTTTTAAATTTATTTTTTAATTAAAATTTTTATTATTTTATTATTTATAAAAATTAATAAATCTAAAATCAAAAAGTAATGAAAATGAAAATGAATCAAAACAATTTTTTTATAATAAAAATATATTTTAATTATTTGTTACAACTTACAATTAATGAAATAAAAAAAAATAGAAAAACATATATTTTCTTTCTCCTTCGTTCCTCTCCTCCTTCCGATCTCTGATCTTTAAGCAACTTATTGTAGGACCAAAAAATGGAACCCATTAAATTTGTTCCAACACTTGTATCCGCTGGTGGTGAAAGAGAGTTGATAAACGCTGTAGATTATTTATTAAAGTATGAGTGAAAAACTCTCGATGTTTAAAATGTTAGTGCGTGGCATCTTAAAAATTTTTTATGCACAGTCAATTAGTATAGTTTTGTTTAAAACTAAAATAATAATAATATCTTTTAAATTATTAACAATATACTATAACATACATAACAAATAGTAAAACAGACAAAATGCTTGTCACTTTTTTCTTGTGCACGCATGTCCTTTGTTTTTATCATTAGTTATTGCCTTTTAACTCAATAATAAAAATTTAGCTAACGACGGTTATATCTCATATGCAACATAAAAAGCTTAATATAGTTTTTGGTATGATTTTGATTAAAAAAATTCTTTTAAACATTGCATGATCCAATGTCCTAATGAACTTAAAGACTTGTTTAGAAAGAAATATTAGAGTTATCAGTGGTCCCAACATATGACATTCAATGATAAAAGAACATGATCTTTACACTCATTTATAACAGTGTTATTCCAATTTTCTCTTTAGCTAACGTTAATTAGTTTTTTTCAGATGTCAACATTTTTATTGCAACCTCGTATTTTTTTTTTCATAAATTTAGTATGCCTTAAATTTGTTATTTATGTATCTTTTAAGTTCAAAGAATTTGACTCAAAAATAAAAATTCTGAAGCATATATTTTTGGATCATGACGTAGAATCGCATTTCCACTCGGAATATGCTATAAAGATTATGTACGACTCCTTGCTTGTCATGTGCTTTTGTTAAATCCCTAAATCATGTGGTCATTGAATTTTTACTTGCTCTAAATTTGGAACTTCTTATCTCGAAATAATGAAACTATTTTATAGGTTTTCAAGAAGACTCAAATGTGACATTTAGAGCGCCATCGTGTTTATGAAATTTCCATTTAGAAACACACAACTATTCGGAGTATTTTAATTTGTATAGAGATTGCTCATATCCTCCAACAAAAAGTACTTATCTTTGCTTCCTTTTAAGATTTTCCGTCGGTTGACACTTATGTTTTTATTTCGTTTCGACGCTATAATGGTTTACCATTATTTGGTCCTTTTTAAAGATTCTCTCGTGTCATTTTTTTCATACCGTTATTTATTTGATATTGTCTTTGTGTTTGTTTGGGAAAAAATTAACCAATTCGTTTGAAGTATTTGAAAAGCACTAGTTCTCGGAAAAATATCCGGATCCAAAAAATCAAATCGGAATCGACTTGAATTGGGAGGTACTGAACTAAACCAGAATCGACATAAATACTCCAATGGGATCTAGATCCCTATATTCGAAAAACCGGAACCGAACCCGAATCCGAACCGAACCGAGAACCGAATGGGTATCCGAAAATACCTGAAATGCAAGTATATATGAAAAATATTAGTTATATTTAGACTTGTAATAATCCAAATACCCAAATTACAATTATAAATCTGAATATATTTGTTATTTTCTGGTAATTCAGGTATTTTGGATAGATTTAATCAAAATTCATTAAGATTGAACTAATATTTTAGTTTTCCGGATTTTCGGGTATTTCAGATATGTTCGGGTACAAAATAATGGACCCGAACCGGAACCGAAAAATTTTCGGTTCTCCAAATAAATACCTGAGCCGACCCGAACCGAGACGGTACCGAACCAAACCCGAACCAAAATTTAAAATTACTCGATCGGTACCTAAATCTCTAGTACCAAAATACCTGAAACCCGAAATACCCGACCCGAACTGAACCAATTACCTGAATGCCCAGCCCTATAAAGCACGAAATCAGGGATCTTATTTTGTCAGTCGCATCCATTTGGATTAAACAAAGATCAAGACATTTAGAATTCGTAAATTGTTGAAGAACCAAGGAATATGTTGTTGCTGGTTCTAGGGATTCTTCTAGGTTTCTCTTTTCTAGGATCGTTCTAGATTCTGTCTCTTCTAGGATCGTTGTAAATTTCACCTCTTCTATGGTTAATGTATCTTTTGTCCATTCTAGGGTTGTTGTAGGTTTCGTCTCTTTTAAGGTTGGTGTGGGTTTCGTCCATTCTAGGGTTGTTCTAGATTTCGTCCCTTCTAAAATCGTTGTAGGTTTCGTCCCTTCTAGGGTCGGTGTGGATTTCGTCCATTCTAGGATTGTTGTAGACTTCCACCCCCCCCCCTTCTAGGAGTCTTCTCATTTTTATTCAATACCTTTATCAATGGCAATGATCTCGTCAGTGCTTTCTAGCGGTGGAGGTGGTATCATTGGTGTGGTTAGCGACCATAGAATCATTGACATGTTTAAGTAGTAGTGCGTGTGGTCTCGTTCGTGCGCTTGTGAAGCAATGATGATATATTTTCTAGGGTCTCTCCCTCTCCCTTTGTTTCTCTCTTCCCTTTATATAAAGAATGTCTCATATTTTTTTCAATTATATTTGAAATAGGAATTAACTTTTGTAGATTCTCTTAGAGTTTATCCATTCCGAATATTTTAGAATGATCCAGCTTCAGTTCGCTCCTTAAATATAGGAAAAACCAAGATTTAGTTTGCTCTTTAAATTTTGAGTGTCTTCCTCCATTCTTTTATGGAATATTTTTTTGTTTTTTATATTCTTTTAAAATTTAACATTCTTATTAACTTAATCCAATGATGAAATTATATCCAACAGTGTTCACTTTACATATGTCATACTTTGTGAAATTAAATGTTAAATCTCGGTTTTCTAAAATAACACACTTTTAAATTTTTGTTTCTGTGTTCATGTTTTTTTTTTGTATTTTTAAATTGTACTTTTTTATCATCAAAATTTGATATCGTTTTTATTATTATTAATAACAAGAAACAATATTTATAGGATAAATAACATTTTAAAATTAGTTTAATGTAAGTATAGTTCGGCCCGTGTGAATTATTTTAAGTCCTGGCTCTGTATTTTTTGCTAAAAATATGTCGAGTTTATGCAGAGCCGAATTTTATAATTTAGAAGTGAACATCTTATCATGTTAAATTTTATCATTATATATTTTATTTTCTTTAAATTTATATTAACTAGAGTAATAATAAATATAAATAAGCATGAATTAAATGAATATTATAAATAGAATTTAATGTAATTTTGTTAATTTTTTAAGGTGGTTACTGGTTACCCTAAAATGAGAGAATACTCTCCCATTATATATGATTTTCTTAAATCTATGATCATTGCCCTGATTTTAATAAACTTCTAAATTTCCTAGAAAATATGTTTTTACTATTCTTTTTAACTACTGGAATTATTGTTTAAGTTTGGTATACCACCTTTTTATCAAGTTTTACATAAGGTTGGTTTTTCTTTGGAAGAATTTTAAAAATGACATTTTTGGTGTGTCTATTTTCAAAATTGCCACTTATTAAGCGTAAATTGACTAAATTACATTTATTTATTGAAATTATGATTTTATAGGGATTATGGTTTAGGATTTAAGGTTTAAAAACTCTAAACCATAAATCTTAAAAGGGTTTTGACCTCTAACAAACCCTAAATCCTTAAAACTAAATCATAAACCTAAAATAGTCAACCCAAACTTAAAAGTTATTTTTGATAAATAATATAATTTTAATGCCATTTAAAAAAATATTTTAGAAGGGTGGTATTTTTGGAAATGGATATTTCAAAAGTGGCATTTTTCAAAAATTCTTCCTTTTTTTACACTGGTTGTGACATATCAAATTTTGTTTATTGGTTTATATCGTGGCGTAAAAATGACGGACGGCAAAATTATTAAATATTTTTATCATGCATATTTTAAAATATTATGTACTCAAACGATTTGGGATATAACAAAAATAGTTTATTTTAAGAATACGACACGGATAAATTTGTATTATACTTTCACACAATTTTGTATGTACCAAAATCAGTTTCATTCAAGTATTTTGTTTATCTCGCTCAAAAACATATCGATCATGGTTATAATGTTTTTAAAAATCTAAGATCATTTCACAGCCCTTAATAAACCTCTAAATTTTCTAGAATATATGAAAAATATCCCTTGTTATTATTCCTTTTAACTATCGAAACCCAAAACAAAAGGTTGATTTTTGTTTTTACAGTAGTTGACTTGTGACATATCAAACTCTCTTTATTGGTTTCGTGGTGTAACCATTTTGGCTTATATCACATACATTTTCAAATCCTAAATCCAAAAATATTTCCAAATTTTTAAAACCAATTTCAAATCATATTAAATATGAAAATAAATTTTTCTATGTTGGCCCTATTTTTTCTTGGATATTCTTTTGGACTCTTGACTTTTTACATAATCTAATCTCAATCATCTGAAAAAATTTAGAATAAAATATGTGGGATAAATTTAATATTTTCTCCGACTTTTACCATTCACCATCAGATATTATTCAAATTTTTAAGATATTCAAACCTTTGTGTCAAACACGGAACCAAACACTTAAAACAATCTATTTTTTTCCCAAAAAAAAAAAAATATTGGCAGTAACAAAATCAGAAGAAGAAGTTTAAGGCATTTTTCTTACGCTTCCTACCATTAATTATCATATCAAATTTCTCAAACATTAGCAGTGGATTTCATTCACATGTCCTGGATTTTGGTGAAGAAATATCCGGAAATAATGGAGTATGATTTCTCTTTGATTGGATACAGAGTTGTCGAGAAGAATAGTGACATTATTACGCAATTTACAGCAGCAAACGAAGAAATTACGAAGAATTTTGTTTACTTAGTAGGTCTACGATCTACTCCGGCTAATGAAGTCTAAACTCGACTTGGTGGTATATTTATCACTATTGTATCACGCGTTTAATATTTTGTTATTTACATATTCTATCCTTGTATAGTCTTATTATTATTATTATTATTATTATTTTTTTTTTTTTTTTTTTTTTTTCACGAACGCATTTCATTTCTTGATTATACAAATATATTATGTGTATCTGTTTCCGAGATTTTTAGTCTTCTTAAATAACCACTGGGGGATCCGCTCCTCCGCAATCAACAAACACGTGAAGGTCTCGGAAAAACACGATTGGAGGATGTTTTTCGACGGCTCTCCGACGCTCAAGTCAGAAAATAGGACAAATGATAGGAGAAGAGAAAAGACCACGGGAGTCGTGAAAAGCAAGAGAAAGGATAGTCGAAAAACGGAAAGAAAGGAAATGAGTGACTTCGGGCCGAACGAAAGATGGTCCACAAAGTATATGTGAGTTGGTGAAAGAAATTTAGTGGTGAGACAGAGGAAGAAGAACAATGTATTTGAGTAGTTCCGGCCGAAAGATGGTCGGAGAAAAAGAGAGATCTGGGCAAAGATCCGGGAAAGTGGTCATAAACAACCAAAAATAGGCTAAAACTCAAGGGAATGAGTTTTAGTCTCGAGAGAGATGGACACTGTGTAAGTATTTTTAGAAAAAGTCCCAATCCATTTTGTGAAGGACGTAGAGCAGTATTTATAGACCGTTACTTGTTCGGATTCAGATACCGGGCTTCGCATTCTTAGGTGGGTCGGGTTTGGACTTCCGGATCTGACTTGGTACGATGCACTCGAGTGCTTTTCACCTACTTTCATTGTCTTCTCGTGCTACTTGGCCGACCATACGGCTCTTCTACGCTGCACCTGACCTTCGTACCATTGGCAGTGTCTAACACGGCGGATAGGACGCCGGGGTGCACTCTCAGAATTAGTTCCTTTAGGTTTTAATCGTTCTCCAAGTATGGACCACCTGCCTTTACCCTAGCACGCATAAGGTGAAAGTTTTTTTACCCTTTGACTAAGGATTCAAACATTAAAACACGAAAGAATTTGAACTTGGCGCTCTTAAACAGATATTTCATACCTAACCCGAGTTCTTGATACGAGAACTCAGGCTCCGTGTTTCATCTCCGGGTGACGATGCTCAGCGCTGGTTCTCCTGAATGCTTAGCTCCAGATCCTAGTTACTCCGAGTGGTGGGATACGCTACCCGGGGTGTAACATGGGCTTGGTCCTCTTAACCTGTCAATTTGGGCCATTGTAGACTCAAGCCCAAACTTCTCTAGAGCTTTTATTGAAGAATATACTCCACCAAAGACGTTAAGGGTCCCACTGTACCGTGTGATACGTGGCATCAGATGATTCGCTCAACTGAAAGGGGATTATTTTATCCCAACAATTGCCCCCTCCGTTGTTTGAGCCTGAGTCGGAGGCTCAGACGATGGATAAAAATTGTTCTTTCTTCTTTTTCAAGTATAAGTGTTACTCTGGGGTTCCATCCTTAAACGTAGTCATATGACCGCATATTTAAGACTTCCCTCCAGTTTGCGAAATGTAATCCGCTATTCAACCCGAATTTTTAATTCGGGTAACAGGTGGAATTCCTCTCTTTCTCCATGGTTTCTCCGGGATTCCAACCTTAGACACAGTTGTTATTCATCATGCGCCTAAGACCTTCCTCTCGTTGTCAAATTGTGATAAAAGCCTGCTATTCGAACCTTAATTGACGGTTCAGGTGACGGTCGAACAAAAGATTTCTCTCGGGTTCACAAGTTTATCCGGGATTCCAACTTCGAACGCAGTTGATCGATCATGCGCTCAAGATTTTCATCCCATTGTCGGTCATGAACATAGCTGTGAGCAATGCATCCATGACCTCTGGGCCGGAACCCGGGTCCGAAAATCTGTGGGCACGAGATCCCTATGGAGGCCTTTGTCTGAGTCCGGAGACCTGTGACCACGAGATCTCTGGAGGATTTGCCTGAGTCTGGAGACCTGGGAGGAGGTTGCGATAACCTGAGTCCGGAGACTTGGCAGGAGCATGAGAACTCCTGCGGAGGTTGCGATAACCTGAGTCCGGAGACCTGGCGAGAAGCATGAGAACTTCTCGCGGAGAACAAGGGCCTAGGTCAAACAACCTGCCCCCTCGGAGACTACTAGACGGATCCAGCATTCTGGAGGGTAGTGCCGGGAGACCAGCCCTGCTCCCTAAAGCCGAATTACATCGGCGTGGAACCCAAGCATGGCATTTTTTGGAGACTATGGCACCTTTTCGACGATTGTAATTCTCCAATTTTACTGGACCTCTAGAACTTTTTTCCTTAGCGGATATATACGGATAATAAAGGAAAGGAGTAATAAGAAATATATATATATATATATATATATATATATATATATATTTCTTATTACTCCTTTCCTTTCCTTTATATATATATTACTTACTTTTATTACTATTTTTATTTGTACTTACACGGATGTGAAGTGGAGATTGTGTGAGTTAGGCTATTGGGTCACTTGGGCTTGGACCTACATTGCTTTTTATTAACTGCACGGGAGCAGTGAAGAGACATGGCTTCGTGCTTTATCAAATGCGTGGGTGGCGTCAATACACGCCTCCCCGTCCCTGACGTCATGTAGTGGGATATCATCATTGCTATCTCTTCACTTCTCGTGTGTTAATGCCGGATCTTGTCACGTGTACGATAGATATTTCTCGTCTTCTATACGCCTCTGACTGCCCTCTTCGCCTTCTCCTTCGTATATAAATATATCAGAACCGAAGAAATACTCCATTCCCTTCGATATGCTTCTGCTTCTTCTATATATTATGTCTTCGCCCTCCTAGTTTTCCGATCTTCCACCGTCTGTTACTTCTCCGATCTTTGCGTAGTTGCTTCCGACTTCTCTTTCTGTTTATTTCACATCATATCTTATGCCAGTTCATCATCTTCTTATCCTTTGGTCCCGATGATACCTCCTCCAGCTCCTTCTAGACCGTCTGAAGGGGGATTCTGACTATTCTCGGGGTTCATGTCCCTCTCGTGCCACAAGAACCGCTGGTGCATCCGAGTCAGGATGTAGATCTGACGTCTCCGATGCTGGGCTATACCACAATTTATCAGTCCCACTTTCACGCTGGGTTCCGCAGCCGCATCTCGTGGTTGATGGTGGATTATTGCCGGTTGGTTCGTCTAGCCCCAGGTCAATTGAACTTCGTCGCTTGGGATTTGATCCACTCATTTCAGGTCCTGTTTGATCTTTCCAGTATCGACGTTACCGCGCAGATGATCGCAGGAACTTTCAAGGCTATTCCCTTAACGAGGGGGTATCGGCGGTTCACATTGATTGGTCGTGAAGGTAGAGGGAAACCTTCTCCGATTTCTCTCCCTTCTCACTTAGCTCCTCCTTCTGGTGAAGATCACTTTCTCTTCCTCATTCACGGTGGTCCTATTGACCTTCCTGCTTGTTAAGTTCCAGAATGTAATGGGTAATGTCATGGGCTGCATTTCCTCATGGATGCAACTGTGGTGTTTTGACCCCTTTTTGATGTTTACGTTTTGCATGTATTCTTCCAAGGGATGGGTTCCCCTATGTGGAGTTCCCAGGAGATTTGCACCGGCTCCCCGTGATCTTCCAGGATCCTGCCATCCTTCTGTGGGATGAGTTGATCGATAGAAGCTCTCTCCGCACTTCTCCTGCTAGGACGTTCGTCCGTTTTGATACATTTTCTTCTTTACTCCTTCGTCTCTGCTGTCTTTATTATTTTTCACGTCGAATTCGCGCTTGACGCTCTTTTCCTTTTTTACCCTTATAGTCGGTGACCACCTTGGCCTCTTTCTGGCTCAGTCTTCACTTGAGGGAGCATGTCCCCTCATTTCCAGACACGTCCAACCCTGGTGCTCCGATCCCTGGTATCACTCCTCCTGCTTGTCTCAAATGCCCGATGTTGGAATTCGGGAAAGACCTAGCTCGGGCTGAGGCGAGGATTCTTTGCCGAGAACTTGGCGGCAATTTTATCGACTTTGGTGATTCAAGCGATGCCAGGTGGACCCTTTCTCCATCCGCGGGGAGTTCTCGAGGGAGTAAGAGGGCTCGTTTGTTGGGCCCTTCTTAGATATGACTGTCTCCCCCTTGTATATATTTTCTTTTTGTTGTTGTTGTTGAGGCGGTCGCCGGTTTTGAAGTCTTATATTCCTAGAGACTTCTTTTTTATACGCCTTTTTATGAATGCGACCCTTTTTTCTCCGCCGTGTTTTGTCCCTTCGCACCTCAGTCGTTTTTCTTTTCTTCTTTGGCCTTCCTTGCTTAAGGCGCAGTCTTGACGCCTCCGCAAGCCTTGGCACTTTACACCCAAAACTCGGTCGTCAAGATGTCCGGGATTATCCTCTCTTTAGTCCAAGGGGTACTATGTTTCCCACAGCTTTGGTTGTTTAGCAATCAGAGAAAAGTCTACCAAATGCGTGGCTCCGTCTCGCGTCACGGGAGGAGCACGTGTTGATGACACGTCTTCTCTTCTTTTCCTCCATCTCCGAGGTCCCCTTTTTAACACGAAGCATCATCACATCTACGGATTCGGTTTCCAGCTACGGCCGTGATGTTAGCACTCCTTCTTCGCTCAAATTTCTTCATTTGTTCCCTAGTTTTTAAGGAATCTCTTCCTCTTGTACGCATGTCGTTGAATGAGACCCTTGCTTCTTTCCTGGTGGTCAGTCGTCGCTTATCTTTCATATTTCTGCCACCCACCATGATCTCGGCCTTCATCTTCCGCTTAGCGTGGACTTCTCCATTTTTTTCGACCCACTTTTCCTCTTTTTTTATCGTAAGGTATTTCTCCGGACCAGAGGTACGAAGAGTGGTAAGGATCATAGAATTCCTCAATGGCGTGCCTGGCATTTCCAGGAGCAGGTTTAAGCCCTTGGTTTCTCGGGTTGGTGCGACTCATTAACTCGAAACGATCCACATCGTGTGTGGGGGCGTCGATCGTACGGTTGGTTGACGGGAGCTCCTTCTGTAGCTCCCTCTACTGCTTTTCGGATATTCCGGACGTTTGTAACGTTCGGCTACTGTGTTCAATGCCCCCCATTACTTCTCCGAATTGCTCCCGAAGTTGGTAATTCTCCAACAAGATTATCGAAAATTCACTGGCATCAAACGGTTTAGTCCCGTTGTTCCTGGGAAAGATCCTCTTGTTCTTGGCCCGACTTTGGTTGTGCTGGCGTGCGTTGCCCCACACACCATTCATGGTTGTGCTTCTGGGTTTTTCGTTCAGATCTAATAGCGTTTGTTGATTTTGGGTGAAGCGTCTATCCCCCCCCCCCCTCAATTCCTTCTAGCGCTAAATTGTTTCAGGGATTTTTAGTCCTCTTAAACAACCACTGGGAAGACCCGCTCCTACGCAATCAAAAAACACGTGAAGGCCTCCAGAAAACACGATTGGGAGGTATTTTTCGACGTCTCTCTGACGCTCAAGTCAGAAAATAGGGCAAATGAGAGGAGAGGAGAAAAGACCACAGGGAGTTGCGGAGAGCAAGATAAAGGATAGTCGGAAAACGGAAAGAAAGGAAATGAGTGACTTCGGGCCGAACGAAAGATGATCCGCAAAGTATATGTGAGTTGGTAAAAGAAATTTAGTGGTGAGACAGAGGAAGAAGAACATAGTATTTGAGTAGTTCCGGCCGAAAGATGGCCGGAGAAAAAGAGAGATCTGGGAAAAGATCCGGGAAATTTATCCTAAAAAACCAGAAAGAGGCTAAAATTCAGGGGAATAGGCTTTAGTCTCGAGAGAAATGGACATTGTGTAAGTATTTTTAGACAAAAGTCCCGATCCATTTGATGAAGGAAGTCTAGCAATATTTATAGACCGTTACCTGTCCGGGTTCGGATACCGGGCTCCGCGTTCTTAGGTGGGTTGGGTTTGGACTTCGGGGTCTGACTTGGTACGATGCACTCGAGTACTTTTCACCTACTTTCATTGTCTTCTCGTGCTACTTGGCTGGCCACACGACTCTGCTATGTTGCACTTGATCCTTCGTACCATTGGCAGCGTCTGACACGGCGGATAGGGCGCCGAGGTGCTCCCTCGGAATCAGTTCCTTTATACTTTAATCGTTCTCCAAGTATGGACCACCTACTTTTACCCTAGCACGCATAAGGTGAAAGTGTTTTTACCCTTTGACTAAGGATTCAAACATTAAGACACGAAAAAATTTGAACTTGACGCTCTTAAACAGATATGTCATACCTAGCCCAAGTTCTTAATACGAGAACTCGGGCTCCGTGCTTCGTCTCCGGGTGACGATGCTTAGCGCTGGTTCTCCTGAATGCTTAGCTCCGGTTCCTAGTTACTTCGGGTGGTGGGATACGCTACACGGGGTGTAACATGGGTTTGGTCCTCCTTACCGGTTAATTTGGGCCATTGTAGACTCATGTCCAAACTTTTCTAGAGTTTTTATTGAAAGATATACTCCACCAAAGACGTTAAGGATCCCACCGTACCTCAACTCAAAGAGGATTATTTTATCCCCAACAGTATCCATCAACCAATAAAGAACATAAGTGCCAACAATAGAGAATACTGTTTACGTAGGCGTGCATTTCTAGCCAGTGAATCTGCTTCAATATTCTTTTCTAGGGATTTATGGATAAAAGTAAATACCGAAAACGAATTCCGTAAGTCTTTGAACTCTTCTAATTCTTATTAGAAACCTAGTCATTCTTCTGGATGAGTCAACATGAAAGTTAACTCTTTGAAATCCATCACAAACATGCCGAAATATCCTTGTATAGTCTTTTAAACAAGGACATGTTAGTTTATAAGAAGTGGCAGCATCTGATTTCACATTTCAATATTTTGTTATTTACATATTCTATCTTTGTATAGTCTCATTTTTCCCAAAACTTTGCTAAAGTTTTACCTTTTTTTTGTGTGTGTGTATTTTCTGATTATTAAATAAGTGGGTTATTTAACCGCCTTCATTTTAATATAGGTACTTTTATGTTTTAATAGTTTCATCTCCTCTTTTATTTAAGAGGTTAGTTGAACCGCCCAATTAATCTTTAATTTTTTATTCTTATGTTTCTAGTATTTTAATATACAGTAAAATTTTTATAAATTAATAAATATGATAAAAGAATAAATTTCGTCAATTTTAAATTGAGCCAGTGTAAAAATTAACAAAATTCGATAAAATAATAGATAAATTTTTTTTTTAAACTCCTATGTAAATATATGGTCCAGTAATATCATAAATTAATAATTATATAAATTTGTATATTCAAAACTAAAATATGACTTTTGTGTTATTTTTTTTACTGAAAGTTAAAATCTGGTTGGAGTTCATTTATAATTTTATTTATTGCTACAAAAAATTTTAGTGTTATTTTTTTAATATGCATCCAAAACTTGTGAAAAATTATAGACTTGATAATAAATATTTTTTTATGCGTAACTTCCAAATATACCGTAGTATTAACTTCAACTTCATCATCAACAATAAGAATAATAATAGCAATGTCTTATAAATTTTACACATGAACACTGTATCAGTTTCACATGGATATTATAGTTGCTATTAACTTTCATTATATTGCGGTAGCCGAAATTATTAGTCATACTTCAAATCTATGCATGCCATTTTCATAAATAGATTCATTTAAATTTCTTAATATAACATCATTCGAACAAATTTTTAGAAGATTATGGACTAAAAAAAATTCTTTCTATAAGTTAATATTTATAATTTATTGATTAATTAATATCTCTATAAGTTAATAAATTTTCAAAGTTCCAATATTATTAACTTATAGGGAAATGACTTTTAAAAATTTCTATTTTTTAAAAGTGTTCATTTAATACTTAAACTTTTTCAGAAATCATTTTATTCTTCTAAAAACATAAAACTCCACAAATAAATATCAAACTTTTTAAAAAGTGTTCATTTTGGACATCATATGTTATTTCTGTCAAATTGTCAAAACATCATTTTTAATCCATTAATGGAAGATAAAGTGGCATATGGAATTGACGAAATGAATGAAACTGATCCGTTTCACTTAACTAAATTTACTATAAACCATGATGACTTATAATTAAGAAAATTACCATAAAAACCTCCAACTATTTAAAATTTTCTAATTTAAACCTCAAACTTTTTCGGTTTCCAATTCAAACCTTCAATTTAATTATTTATTAAAACAATTCTTAAAGTTACCGAAAAAGTGCATGCCGTTGCGTTGACTTACGGTCAACGTTAAGTCCATTAATGGTAATGAAATTTTTTTTTTTAAAAAATAGATAACTGATAAAAAAAAGTAAGGAAAATAAACAAAAAATATAAATATTTTGTAAAAAAAAATTCTTATATTTATTAGAGAATTAAAATAAGTAATTTTAAAAAAAAATTGAAGAGAAAAAATATGATTCGTCTTCCGACTATAGATTCTGCTTGCTCTTGAACAATATCGACATATCGAATCCGGATGACATCGACGAGATGAATTAAAAGCATTGAGAATTTTGATGGGATTTCTCCGATGAATCTATAACTGAGATTGATAAAGACGGAATTTAATCCAATTTGTATGGAATTTCTCCAAATCCGCTAGCCAAGGAATTTGATATCGGTTACTGGATATCCTATGTCGAAGGAGTTCGTGAGGAAGAGGAGCTCCTCCGGCGATGGAGAGTTTACGAACAGTGGGAAAAATATGGTTTTTTAAAAAAGATTTGTTTATGTTATTATTTTATCTGATTCTTTTATCATTAAAAATAAAGAAAAAATAATTTAATTAATTATTGTAACGGTGTTAAACAGAGCTCGTTGATCGTTAGTCAACCCACCATCACACACTATTTCGGTAACTTGGAGGTTTGTTTAAAAAATATAATTAAGTTAATGATTTGAACTGGAAACCAAAAAAGTTTGAGGTTTAAGTTGAGAAAATGTAAATAGTTGGAGGTTTTATGGTAATTTCTCTTATATTTAAGCATTAGTGTGATAAATCAGAAGAGATAAATATCGTTCTCTTCTTGTCTCATTTTGATTTTGGGAATAAAAGAAAACCTAGGTATGAGTAACAGAAGCATGAAATGGAGAAAAGAGTGTTCACTGCGAGGGTGATCGAATACTCCATATGACTAATTCTTATTAGCTTATCGAACTTATGAAAATTGGAATGACAATACGCATTCCAATGAAAATGAATAACAAATTGCGATAAATAGAGTGCTTAGATTTACATTTCCAAAGTCATTTTTTCAATGTTTCATACTCAAATATATGCAAACACATATGTTCATTAACCTTCTCCAGCTCTCTAATTCTAACATATCCTTTGAAGCTCTTCTCGTGCTTCTATCATTGTTGTCATCCATAAAGATAACCAATATATTTTCATCTAAAAATCCATACGCTATTCCTCAAAAGTAGATTTGAGGAGCTGATAAAGAGATGATTTCTCCACGTTACTCACAGTGTTTTCAGGCCTGTTTTCATTTTTCCTCAGTCTCTTATATGCCATGCGGTCATAATGGTAAGACATACGTTTAGCGCAGAACGTTACTTCTCGCTCTTTAGAGTTTATGTATGTAAACTCTGTTTCACATGTTTGATTAACCAAATTTTTTTGTTTAATTGAAATTCATAAGTTGACAAAAAAAATTGGTATTTATTTGTCGAGTTTTCTCATTTTATAGGAATAAAACGATTTCTGAAAAATCTGGGTATTAAACGAACACTTTAAAAAAAATTTGGTATTTATTTGTGAAATTTTATGTTTTTAGAAGAATAAAATGATTTCTGAAAAAATTTAGGTATTAAATGAACACTTTTAAAAAGTAGATATTTTCTTAGTCATTTTTTCTAATTTATAAAAGTTTTAGTGTATTTATGTTTAATTATTTTTTTTTGGTTATTTTATCATTGATTACCCATCGCCCAATCAAACATGAGTGATAACATATATATAGAGTCTATTACCGATTCAAGAAAACTTCACTCTAAAAAGAAAAAATTCTTCATAAAAAGTCCAAAAAAGAATAGAAAGTTGTTTTTGGTCGTCGACAAATTTCACTGAATAGTGAATAGATTAACCAACAAAGTGTATATACAACCTACGTGAAATACCAAATAACCCATTAAAAAGTAGAAGAGACACTCTCTTCTACCTAACATGAATACGGTAGGAAAAAGTCTTAAACAAAGAGCTGGTTAACATGAATACGGTAGGAAAAAGTCTTAAACAAAGAGCTGTTTAAGAGCTTTTTTATCAATCGTAAAGGTTTAAATCGCATAGGAATACACTCCAGCGAAGAGTATTTAATATTCCCTATTAAGCTTACTTTTCCACACCATTTACAGAGTTGTTGACAATACACCATATTTTACACATATATTAACAATAATAAACAGTAAAATACACTCAAAGAATCGAAGTTTAAAAATAACTCTGTTAAAGGACATTAAATAGTTGACAAAAGGGGCATTAAATAATTTTACAGTTTTTAAGGGGGGCATTGAATAATTTTTGGCCAAAACTCTAATAAATGGAAACATCTCCCCGTCACATGTATCATGTATGTTAGTGATATTCTGAAACTTGCTCAACCAACTAGCCGCTAAAGTTTTATGTGTATCAGAAGAAAGCAATGAAGTAGTAGCTGATGTTCTTGCTAGAAATGTTGGAATCAATCTCCAAAACTATGTTGTATCTTGGAATATGTAACTTTTACTGCAATATATAATGAAATAGTTTGACGATTAAAAAAAAGAAAAATTTAAGGGACCCTAATGGACCTAGGGGAGTAGAACTAAACAGAAGAGAATCAGAAACCTCAAAACCAAAAGAAGTTGAAAGGGAAATGTGGAACTTCATTTCATAGAATGAAAAGGCTACTTTCAGTTTCATAAAATAGCCAATGCCATAAATATTATACCTGTTTTAGATTAACAATAAAATTACTGTATCAATGAAACCCAACTATGAAACAGAATGAAACTTAGGGTGCTTTATATATACAAGAAACCCAGCCGCTGCATTTTTTTTATGAATCTAGTTATGACACAAACAACAACAGTAAAAGCATCTGACAAATCCCTTCCGAGGTCTCTTCTCTCATGTGAGTCAGAGTCCTCTTTGAAGAAGAATATTCATTGTCTCCATCTTCTCCTTACGCAATGTTCTTCCTGCTCTGTGACCAGAATGGCGTTGCGGGTTTGCGCTTTAAGGCCTTCACACTCAACGGACTGTTCTTGCTCTGTGAATGACACATTCCCAAAGATTAGGTGAGATTCAAGGCATTACCATTAAAGTGCGTTGTTGAAAGTTTGAGAATCACAACTTACCAATAAACAGGTTCCCTGATTAAGGTCACAAACCGGGTAATCGTGAGGGCAGCAACTATAGTTGTCATCACAGCAAGTGGCTGCTTCTAGCGGACAACATCCCCAAGCAAAGCAATACTTTCCATACTCAAAGAGACAACAACAAGTATTGCTCTCAGGACAAGTGTAGTAATTGTCACATTGGGTCGGAGGCTTGATGGGAGATGGAGGTGAAGGTCCCGGGTTTGGCGGGTTTGCGCCATTCTTGATCGGGTATGAAGGTTCTATTGCGATTCCACACTTGCCTGATGTATCTGCGATGTTACGCTCCATCCTTATGTATCCACTCTCTCCCCAGCTACCTCCCCATGAGTTTTTCACAATCCAGTAGTCTTTGCCATTCTCAGTTCCGTATCCTACCGCCAAAACTCCGTGGTCTAGTTGTGTTCCACAAGTTCCATCAAATATACCCTTCAAGTAGAGAAAAAGAATAAATCAACACATGAGAAATAAAGGTGAGTAACGATAAGAACATTTTGCGACCAAAATAGTGAAAAGCTACTGCATTCTCAACCAAATATGAAACAAATCGCTAAACTAGTAACACCAGATTTCAACTAGTATTTAGAAATCATTAGACGGATAAGACATGATTTTGACAAGGATTTTGTAATCAATGATCCAATACCATGTGATATTGTTTGGTTTTCCAAATTAATTTAAATTCACTAACCAATAAACTCCCTAACACTACTGAAGGTAACATGCAAAACCAAACCCAAACAAACAATCGAGGCTATCAAACTTCTAAGAGCTATTATGAGAACATATATAGCTAAATGCGTACCGAATCATAGAGCTGGAACGCACGACCACCACCTTCGATGGCGACGCTTACGGGTTGGTTAGAGACTGCTTTCTTCAAGGATTCCTCGCTGTAAACGGGCACATCCTCATACGAATCGATAGTGACAACTTTAGCGTTTTTCTGCAACAAGAAACCCACAAAAGGTGATATAAGAATCATAAGTTGTTAAGAATCAAATCAAATGTAATTTCCTGATCAAAACAAAACTAAATGTACTAACTCTGTTCTGGTCACAACGACCATCAACACCCTTGTAAGGATAATCTTCCTCTGTATCGATTCCACCATTTTTTATGATGAACTCAAAGGCATAGTCCATGAGACCTCCGTTGCAACCTTCGTTGTATGAAGTGTCACAGTCGACCAATTCTTGTTCAGACAAGGATATTAAGTCTCCGGTTACGATCTTGTTTATGCCTTCCACAGCTCCGATGGTTGAGAAAGCCCAACAACTCCCTTCATTACCAAAAGAAAATGAAATAAGATTTAGATTAGTTACTTCATGTAATCATCAACATCAGCTTAAGATAAACACATTAGCATCAAAACATCAAACATAAAACACATCTATTAATATCAATACAATCATCCACTAACCAACTCGACATTTAGTGCAATTTCTAACATAATTATGACGTCGAAAGTTAACGTGTGTAGCTTGTAATTCATTAGATTTACAAATAAGCCTTAACAAAATACCATGACCAAAAAAAGGAATTATAAATTAGCCATTTTTTCACGGCATCTCAATCAAACCTAGATGATATTTCCAACAAAACGAACAAATTCAACATTTCCTCAGTGAATAAAACATCATCTTGGTTTGATTGAGATTCTAATAAAGCAATAACCACAACACCTGATGATTTGTTAAATCATTGCTATTCCTTTCCATATATTTACATTTCATTTACTGATTATGTTTTAGCAACAAGTACCTAAAAAGTCTATCATTACAGGAAGGGTAAATATGTCATTTTCCACAAGTTCCAATACTTTTTGAAAGAATCAGAGAGAGATATATATTACTATATTAGAGTGTAATAATAATACTTTCCAGAGTTTCAGATATTTTTCCACAGAGATTTTTATCAAAATAGTGAATTTAGAGAACTAGCCAACCTGTCAAGATTTGAAAACTTGGATTCGTAAACAAATGAAAACAAAAACAAAATCTTACCGCAGCTGCCCTGATCTTTGACCTCGGCCACTGCGCCTTTCTTTCTCCAGTCAACGCTCTCCGAGAGCGAGTCGCCGACACGCGCCTCGTATCTCTGGCTTGTCCTCTTCTCTTTCTTCATCATCTTAGCTCCGAGGTACTTGGATCTGTACTCGTCGTTGGTCAGATCCGCGAACCGAGTCGGACCTAATCTGTAACTGAGGTTCTTCGAGTTGTGTTCGTCGATGAAACGGAGATTGTCTTTGAAGATCTCGAACCGTCGATCTTTCTCTGTAAGAGAATTCTCCGACACCTTCTTCCCGTGTTTCACCAGCCACGCCTCGTAGATCTTCGCTACCTCCGCGTCGGTCCGGCCACTTAGGCCGTGAGTCTCGTCGTAAGAGATGATTGACATGTCCATCGCCGACGAGACGGCGACCATAGCTAGGAAGAGGATCGCCATAGCTGGCTTTACTAACCCCATTTTTTCACTGAATGAAAGGTTTCTTTTTGGAGAAGAAAGAAGAGAAGATGATGAAGTAGAACGATTGTACGATGGACAATATGTGGTGGTGGTGGGGTTTATATAAAGCGAAATGAGAATAATATCTCTCTTTTTTTTTAAATTCTTTTTTTTTTTTAACATCATCTCTTTTTAAAAATTCTATTTTTGTGTTTCGTTAGTCGCTGTTCTTAATTTCTAAATTAATTGTAACTAGTTCTGATTTTTTTGTTTTGTTTCTTTTGGTAAAACTAGTTCTGATTTTCACTTCAATGTTCAATCAAAGATAATCCAAATTAATCTGACTTGGATGCGAAACAAACAAACTGATCCGAAAATTTAATCAGAATTTAATATGGTTTTAGTGAATTCATTTTTCTAGTATCCATATTTTTATAAATTAACAAAATATTCTAAATTTAAAGTTTAAATTTTAAACTATAAATCCTAAAAACTAAAAAGGTAAGTGTTAAATCTAAAATCATAATTTCTAACCGTTCAAACTTAATTAGTTTTTTCTTCATTTAGATTTGTTAATATATTTTGAATTTATATATAAATTTATCCTTACGACGATAAAAAACTAAAAAAAATATTACTTTAATCAAAAGAAATTAACAAAATTAAACAACCAAAAAATATTAATTCACAAATTAACCTATTTTCCATTTTTCTTTCTCTATCTCTTTCTAGCTAATTCCCAATTTTTATATTATATTTTTTGTTGTTGTTGTTAATCAAATTGACCTTGATCATCATTTATAATATGATTAAATCAAATATGTAACATGCGACAACAAAAAAAGTGCACTCGAACCAAAATCGAAATCTTCCCAAAACGACGTATAGAAAGATCACAATTTATTTTGATAACAACTCATTTAAAACAAAACAAAAACGAGCCAAGATTCGGTTCTAACACTAGTTTATTTCAGGGTTGGTAGAGATAATTTGAAAAGTTAAGGCGGTTAAACAAATAAGGAAAAGTGATGGCGTAAAAATGGAAAACCCATAAATGTGAGTCTCAATTATTGTTTAGAAAAAATATGGGAAGGAAGAGATGAGACGTCAAGTGGATGTGACATTCTGATTGGCAAACCCCAAAAGTGTCGATGTCCACACAAATAGGAGCGCGTGAAACAATCGGCTAATCTCACGCGCTTGGATAGGGTTGTATTTGCTCCGAGATTCTTCTGATAATATAGAAGATATTGTTTATATTGATGTTAGGGGAAATAAAAAAAGATACTATGGATCTTAAAGTCTTACAAGTTACCCACCCATAAGAAGTCATAATATTGTATTGTCTCTATTATTATGATTCCTTCCAAATTTAAAATACTCGAATAGTTCTATTTTATAAATGGGTACTTCAATTCTCTCATTTATTTATTTTACTCACACTTATTTAATCAAATGCTTTGAAGAGTTAGCTTGTCACATTAAACCACTCGCTTTTTTTTTTCTCGTCTATTTTATTGAAGAAAGAATATACATGTACAAAAAATATTATATATAAATCACAAAGAATATTGTATTTTAGACTAAAAAAAAACTCACAAATTTATATTGTACTACATGCTGATAATCCCGACAAGTTAATCTCGAGGCAGAGTTGTTGCAGAGTCCATATTAGCTGCAGCGGATTCGGCGTTATGGCTCTTTAAAAATCTTGTCGTACCGTAGCGGGTTGAAGTCTTTAACATACATTTTATCTATCCTAGATCTGTGGTTAGCTGCGTTTTACCTATCACATGCGACGAATAAATATTAGTTACCGAGTCTTAGTTTCGCGCCAAGATTTTAATAATGATATTTTAAGAATTAGGAATCCTAATCCTTTTAAGGTTTTTTATACTTTTAATAGTAAGGAGACGTACCTGGTCCAAATCATTGATACAAAAACCAAGTTGTTTGCTATATTGATTGTGTGACATAGTTCTTCTAACATTAAATGATGTGACCACATCACCGGATACTAGTAGCCTAAGAGAAGATGGCATTACATGTTATGCTACATGTTAAATATACATCAACATGTAATTCATCTTACGTTCGTCAGCATGGCCATCGATAAATGGTAAGAGTTTATATATATTAGGTGGCCTTTATTTGATATTGATACATGTATATCTGACCATTCAATATGTAATCTATTTTATATCTGCAAGTGTCTGCGTGGCCACGTTGGCGAATGACAAGAGTCAACGGGACAGTGACTTTATCCATCAAGTTATTCATGTCATTGTTGTGCAAGCCCAAATCTCTAAAATTGGTCCGTAAGACCAAACTAAGCAATAATGCTAAAATTATTGTCTAAATTAATTTACATTTAGTGCTAAAAAATTTGCCTAAAGTAACGTTAAAAAATTCGTCTAAATTAAAAGATTAAATTTAGCCTCAACTAAAACAATAATTTTTATTATTCTTTTGATTTAAATATGAGTGATAACTTAGCAACAATAGTCGACAATATTCACACAAATAAAAGTTGTTATTCTTTTCCAATAGATGTCTTTTCTACATCTGGATGTACAAGATTCAACTAAAATTTAACGTAGATTTATTCACACACTTTAACAACAACAAAAAAATTTATTCACACACGAAAAAAACAAAATATTAAAGAAGTTTAATATTCAAAGTAGTGTAGGCCATAGCTTTTTTCTGAGGACAAAAAAACAAAAAAATTTGTGTAGGCCATATAACGACAACTTACAAGAACGTGTTTGTGTGCTTAACCATTCGCTCGAAAATATCTGAACTCGGCATAGATATTTTAACCGAACACAATTCACTAAGTTATTGGAGTAAATCTTTAACAATCAAAATTTAAAAAATGTGATTAGAGTTAAGGATCAAGTTTATACTGGATGGCAAAAGAAATTGAATTATAGACGAAAAAACAAAAAATAGAATATTAAAAGCGAGATTTATATTGTAAATCTAAATAAATATTGTAAAGCGAGACTTAAGTGTGGAGTAAAAATAATAAATGTAAATAAAAGGAAATTGAGTTCGAAAATAAAGAACAAGAGTATTTTTGTGTAGAAACTAGTGTATTGCTGTCTGAATTCGGATTTTTCCCCTTCCTCTTGTTCTTTTTTTTCTTTTATATTTCACTTTGTCCATTTAATCCTCATTATTCATTCTGATTCCCCATTGACTCCATATTAAATTCATTTGATTCCACTATTTTTATTCTGTTACTTTTTTTTTTAATTTGATATTTGAATCATCTGATGGACCTTTGTCCTCATCTATTTATTTAACTGGATCTAAAAGATCTACTTGGATCCAACACCAAAGTTTAGCCCCAAAATTTTTTAAGTAAAAAATATTTTACTTGGGAAACTTTCCATTGCCGTTATAACTTCCGTTTTTTCTTCGATTTCACTTTTCTTCTTCTTCTTCAGAAAATCCTTGTGAATCACTTAATTTTTGGTTCATTTGTGGATTTCTCGCCTGTAAATTTTTTTATAAGTTGATTTCAACCCCCTCTGTGAACATCATTTATCTCGTCTCCCTCCTTTATCTCTGGTGAGTGTTTATGTTCTTAGTCTCGCACCTCGATCTCTCCACGTCGTCATTGCTGTGGAAGGATCGATCGCCTGTAGGTTATGATTCTAGCAGCAATCGGAGCGTTTCACCATTTTTTGCTCCTCCCCCGGCGTCTACCCGTGTCCCTATGCCGCAAGAGGGGTGGGATCGCACCGTTACACTTAATTTTTGGTTCATTTGTGGATTTCTCGCCTGCAAAATTTTTTATAAGTTGATTCCTACCCCCTCTGTGAACATCATTTATCTCGTCTCCATCCTTTATCTTCGGTGAGTGTTTATGTTCTTAGTCTCGCACCTCGATCTCTCCATGTCGTCATTGCCGTGGAAGGATCGATCGCATGTAGGTCATGACTCTAGCAGCAATCGGAGCGTTTCGCCATTTTGTGCTCCTCCCTATGCCGCAAGAGGGGTGGGATCGCACCGCTACAAACTTGAACCGAGCGCTCGATGAGGTATTTTCCTTTCCTCTGAGATTACTATTTTCCCTTACGTATTTTTTCTGTTTCACGCGGATTGTGGTGTTAGACTTTTAGCAATCTCGGGCTTTTGGAGAACGAGTTGCGCTTTGGCGAATGCCGGGAACAGGCGCTTTCCGAGAGAGGCAGTGAGCTTCAAGCAAAGCTGCTGTCCATGCAAGACCAACTTCCAAGGACCCAAACTTCCGCTCGCGGGGAGGAGCTCAGCACAGAGGTATCTCATCTAGCGGCAGAGCTGAGCTCGGCGTGACTCAAACTAAAGTTCAAAGAGCGGGAAATAGGTCGTCTCCAGGTTGCAGTAGCATCGGCTCATGTTTGGGCTCCGGACGCAACCCCAGTGGAGACTTGCTCAGGTTTCTAACTTCTAATGGACTCTCAGACCAAGAATCATCGGTTGTGTGATGAAGCGGCGGCCTTGCATAGGAGTGTAGAAGAGTCGGAGAGGCGACGCCCATCAGGAAATGGTTCGCCTGGGCTGAGTGACCGTTAACGGCCCGTCCACATTTGTTGATCCCTTTGTATGTAGGCCACGCCTAGGGGATTTTTCCCCTCCGCCCTCCCCTTTTCTTGTTGCAGGAGTAATTTCCTTAGTTTTAAGGAACATCCTTATTGTATCGTTTTTAATGAGATTCTATTATTTTTGGTTTTTCTCATATTTTATCATGTACTTGCAACCAAACCCTTGCATGAGTTCTCTTTTACGATAATTCATAAGTTCTCGTTCCCGCTTAACTCATGTGTATTTACTTGCATTTATTGTAACCGATTTGACGTCTGATCGCGTCTCGTTAGTCTTTCTCGAGGTGAATACCGTCCATCCCTGGGACCCAACCTCTTTCCGAGGATTTTGTAATGCGTACTAGTTGTACCTCGGGACAACCTTACGCTCCTGAGGTTGTTGGTTTTGTCTGCGCCCTGCTCAGGTGTTCCACGACACAAGCACTTAGTTGTAGTATGGTACCATGTTTATGGGTTTCTACCGTGCAGGTGAGCTGGAACAGTTGTTGAAATCGTTCTCGCAGGGTCGAAGGCCGTGAATTGCCTCGTTGGACCGTTTATCAGGCCGGGCATGGTTCATCCGAGTTCACGAAGACTAGTTCTAGGAAGACTAGCTTTGCGCCTATGAAGGCGTTAGTACATGGTCTTACCCTTGGCCGAACGGGTCCGATGTTCTTTAACTTGATATCAAAAGGTGTTGCGCATGTTTTCCCCTCTTTCTAGCGCCAATTATTCGGGTCGAATTTTGGGTCCTCAGCATATGAGTCGTTTATCCCATTCATTAGACATATGATGCCTTATGGGAATATCCTCAAGAATATCAGGTAGAATTTCCATCTTCTCGGGAGAAAGGAGACGCATCGTTCCACCATGCAAGCCTGGGGAGCCATGCATGATGACCAGGTGGTCAAGTTGTAGATCATTCACGCGTGTAACGGTTAGGAAGCCTTCGAGAGAATGAGAAAGGGTTTCTCTCCCGAAGATTCTCTCACGCCCAAATCAGGTTATCGCACAAAAGTGGATTTAATCATGAGGCGAGTAGGGGTTCAGTTTGGTGTCATATCCGAGGATCATGAGCACCGTTTGATGTATCATGATAAAGATAAGACGAATGAAAGATAGCTCCTGGGGAGAGTGAGGTTGGAATTTTCTTTCGTTATCGGTTATAAGGGTTGGGATCCCATTGGTGGATCCCTCTTACCGTTCTTAGGCGATTTACTCTTCTCTTTCTCTTTGTGGGATTTTAGTTTTCTCTATTTCTCTTTCTTTTCTGTTTTGTCTCGCCTTCTGGATCCGTCTCCGGATCTCGATCCCTCTCTCCTTACGCTCATGCATGATATTTATATGAGGATGTCTCCGTACCTTTGCCTCTATTCTGGTCTATGCTCTTCATGCTGGGTCACATCACTCACCTTCTCATCGCAATGGTTGGCCATGTTTCGGGTGGTGACAGGTAAGATACATGCTTAGCCTATCACTCGCCTCTCCAAGACATGCCTATGTTGCCATCATTACCTGGAGACATGACTAGGTTCTACTCTTTGGACGAAACGTCCACGCCACCTGGATGACATTGTGACCCCCCTAATGGTCAGTGTAAGACTATCCCAACACTATATAATGGCATAAACACATAATAGATTAGTGACAACCTAAAAACTAAGACATATTGTACCATATATGTGTGTGTGTGCACGCATAAAATAGCTAAGGTTAAATGATTTGGCAATTACGATAGATGATATATATAATATGTGATGTCATATATCTGTAAAAAGTGAGAAACTCCATCAAAATTTGATAATTTCAACAACAAAAAATTGTATTGGTTCCATGTTTCTCTATTATTTTTTGTGTTAGCCTCTAGATTTATTTATTGGTTAAATATTATTTGTCAATTTTACATGAATTTGTATTCACATCCTTGACCCTTTAGCTATGATTGAAGATTTATAATTTTTTGTTGTGTTTATATTTTCACATATGAAAAAAATATTCACTTATTTTTTATTTCAAATTAGTTGCTCTACTATAACATTTTCAGATCAAATTTTATCAACATTTAAAAGTATTATAAGTGCCTAATATCAATACTTTAAAAAATAATTTTTTTTCTGTATTTGGCTTTTGATCTACGTATTATAATAATGATTATATACGAAATTTTAACTTATTAAAATCTTTGAAATTTTTTTTATTGATATAAATATAATGAATTATTTATTAGAATTTAAATATCTACATAATTTAATATATTTTTTATATCCACGAGTCGTAATCTATAATCAAATTACACATGTCATAATTACACGGGTTATCAATTTCAGAATTTATATATTTACAGTACTAATATTTTTACATGTTTACCCGCGTATTTAGAATGTTTTTTTTATACCCAATATATGTAGAAATATTATTAGCCAGTTAAGTTCAGTCATAACTTAAGATTTTTACCCTAAAGAAATTATATAGATAACAAGATTTTAAATTTGTACTTGAAATCATATTATGCATAATTGTACGTCTGAAAGAGTTGTTGAGTAATTAATTTTAGGAATTTGAAACTTCAAATCATATAACCAATTTTCTTGCTCTCATCCCAATGCTTATAAGTTATAACCTTGAGCGCCTCCGCTTACTCTTCCATGACTACTTTAGAGGTATTAGAATGTTTATTTTTTATCTTGCTCTGTTGCTCTTTTTTGTTCCTTCTGATTTCTAGTATGTTTCTTATTTTCCTTACTGCTTTTGGAGTTTACAATATAACAAAGCAGAAGGTCTTACTCACGTATACAATCGGCTATAGAGGCGGAGCTGTTAAGTTTGCTCTGGGATACAGAGAGTTTGAGTAACTTTTGAATCAGTATATGGCCAAGGGGTGGAAGCAATCCTTCAGCCTGACAACTACCCTTTATTTCACATTCTGATATCTGAAATCAGAGGATTCTTAGACAAGTTGGAGGTTTGGAAGGTGGAATCTATCTCTTGTGAAGCAAACACGCCTGCTTATGAGATAGCCAAAAGTGTCAGTCGGGACCAAAGATTTCAGTCTTACATCTCGAGAGCTATGTTTTGTGTTTTTGTTTTTGCCCGAGAAGGGTTGTGTTATCGAACATCTTTTGCTGTTTCTGTCAACTTAGAATTAATAAAGTTTTATCAGTGTTAAAAAAAAAATTTCACTAGATTGTGTATTGTAAGTTTTTAAGTGGTGATTTTGGTAACTTATTAATTAGCTAGGAAATTTTGAGAATTTTGGTTATAATTGGAAGGATAACATTTGAAAAACATCATTGGAAGAACGAAGCGGTCAATGAATTGAACTTTCCACTAAATTGAGTAAATGATTTTCATTTTTTGTCGGGTTAATATTTTCATATTTTCGGTCAAATTTCGGCTACTAATACTATTTAAAAATATTAATAACTAATTTTTATAAACCTTTGTATATTATTTGGAAAGTATTATTATTTTAAAATTATTAAAATTTGCTCAACACCATTTATAACTATACATGCTTACTTCCGTAAATTTTTGCATCCACACCCATTCCATTGCATGTAAACCAATTAAACCATTAATCTTGTTTCTCAATTCATTCTTTTTCTTTGAGAACCGCATCTAGCATTCATAAGAATGTTTCTATTGGAATTAGACATGACTTTTAAGATCATAAAAAAACATTAATTTGTGGGGAATATAAAATATTTGTCAAATTATTCCTTTATATGTTTTGATTTTTGGAATCACAGTCCATATTAATTTCTTATATAAATAATTTAATATGGTTTCCCTATACTTATGATTATCAAAATATTAACACATCAAAATTCTTTAAAAATTATGTTTTATTCAATAAATAACTTTTACTAAGACATATGCATATACTTTTATTATTATAATTTCAATGGTCGGGGTGGAGATCCTCCACTGCCACAATCTTTAGATTTTGAAATACAATGTTGTTTGAAAGAATCAACATCAATTGTATCCATGGCATGTAACTTTGGACACCAACAAATTTCACCATCACAATACCCTCCAACGCATATCAGCTTACAGTCATCGTCTTTCTCACAATAATATTCATCCGCGAGATTTTGTCCTTAAAACATACCAAAAAGTATAGCAAAATGATATTAAAAATGAAAATACTAAAAAGCAATATAATATCTAAAGAAAATAAAAGTACATGAATTTAAAATTAATTTTCCAACTAATAGTTTTTAGGCTCAATTATTGGCTCAGAAAATAAAAGTACATGCATTTTATTAAAAAAGATAAATGTAAATACATGCATTTTATTATATAATAATAAAAAGTATACATGAGTAAATATAATAATATATACTTTTAATTTTTAATTCAGAAAATAAAAGTACATGCATTTTATTAAAAAAGATTAGTTTAAATTATTGGTAAACAGATATTTAAGTTATATATGTATACTTACGGAAGATGACGGCAAAAAAGAAAGCCAATAATACAAACTTAACAAAAACTTTCATTTTTTTAAATATGAGTCTTTTTTAGCTAATTTGTTTTTCATATGTTTTTATAGAGTATTTTAGGGGGTGATTTTTGGTAACTTATTAATTGGTTAGGAAATATTGAAATTTTGGATTATAGTTGGCATGACAATATTTTAGAAACAGAATTGAAAGACAAAGCGGTCAATAATATAAATTTCACTAGGTTGAATACTTTTTTTTTTTTTTATAGAAATGGATAATTATTCATATTTACTTATTTTACTATTATTTTGCTCTTAAAAAATAACTTACTGAATTAACATAGTGAATTAGTATATATTATTATATTTACTAAGCTTCCGATATAAAGGTAAATGTTGTAACAAAGTTAATGTAAGAATTTTAATGAGAAATCATTCATTTCTTTTTGTTTGAAAATTTACTCTTTTAATTTAGACGAATCTTTTAGCACCATGTGTAATTAGTTTAGGCAAATTTCTTAGTGTCATTGTGTAGTTGGTCTATTGGGTCGACCCTAGGGATATTTGGGTATGACCAACAATGGTCCAAATAACTCGATGGGTACATTAAGCCAGCTGTTTCAACCCCTATCCCGAGTGGTGTGGCCACACGGCGGAGGATGGATCGGACTGGATACTGAGTGGTCAGACGCACATGTACAGAGGTAAACAGGAAGCAGAGCATGAAGTCCGAGTTCCCATATCAGGAACGCGGACTAGGTATTACTCCTTTAAAGTGTGAATAGTAAAATATTTGAATATGTTTGAATTGGTCAACGGTCAAACGGGTAAAGTTATTTACCATATTCATATGATAAGTAAAATAGTCGGCCTCTGCTCCACGGAACGATTAAAGTCGACAAAGCTGATTCCGAGGAGCTTTTCGGCATCACACCCACCGCGTCAAACGATGCGCCCAGTACGGTAAAGGCGAACTTTCCACCACAGAGCCGTATTGTCGGATGTCTAACGCATGGAGACAAAGGTGATAGGTAAAAAGCACTCGAATGCACCACACCGGGACAAAACATTAGACCCGGACCCAATCCAACTTAGGATACGGAGCCCGGTATCCGCCTGGACAGGTAAAATTCTATAAATACCCTATTTATTCCTTGAAGAAAACCAACTCTTACTTTTGTCTTAAGCTTCTAAGTTGATACTACTCTTCTAAACACTACCGCCTTTCCTTCAATACTTCTGAGACCTTAGGCTCTTTCTTACCTCTCACGGTCATCTTTTCGGCCACTTTTCGGCCATCTCTTCGGTCATACTCGACCATTTTTCTCTCTAAATACTCTGTTTTCTTCTGTCTCACCAATAAATTTCTCCACAAAATGTGCTGATACATCATGGATCACTCCTAGTTCGACCCGGTGTCACCCTCTCTATTCTTTCCTGTTTTTCGACTTCTTTCCTTTCTCTCCGAGCCATTCCCCGTGATCTCTTTCATCCTTCTCTCGCTCTCTTTGCTGACTTGAGCGTCAGAGAGCCGTAAAAAAACATCCCACCAGCGTGTTTTCCCCGGCCTTCATGCGTTTATTGATTGCGCATGAGACTTGCCACTTAGTAGTTGGACCCACTGACGAAAAAATCCCTACGTGAAACACACACACACACACACACACACACACACACACATATATATATATGTATATAATATATATATATATATATTATATATATATTGTATTATAGTTCATAACACGTTATCAGCACAGCTGACTCTATATATGTTCCATACCGAAAATGTGAGATTTAATTTATGTTTAGTCGATATATATATATATATATATATATATATATATGTGTGTGTATAATATACACGGTGGAAGGTTATGCCTCCTCTTTAATTTATGGAAGGCTATGTCTCCTAATTATCATATGGAAAGTCATATGATATGTTGTGTATTTTTTAGATTGATCATTTTATATGGTAGGCTAAGCTTCCTCGATCAAATTAAAGTCTATGTCTCCGTAATCTTATGGAAGGCTCAACATCCTTGATTATGTGGAAGATCATGCCTATTAATTTTTTTTTTTTAATATTATTATTATATCATAAATTATATAGAAGGATATGCCTCCTGAGTTATCTCTATATGAATATATTTAATTGTTTTATTATTAGCAAATAAATATGTGTATCATAAAAAAATTAAAGACATTGAAACATGTCTTAAAAAATCAAAAGAAAAAAAGTCTCTCTCATGAGAATTTATGAGGTACATGTCAATATAATATTAGACATTACGAAAGCTCCATAAGAACGAAATGCTCGAGAAGAGCTTAACACTCTAGAAGAGCGAGACGCTCTAGATGAACGATGCTCCAGGAGAGTATATGATGGAGACATGTATGTATGTGAATGTGTCACATAAAAATAAAGATGGCAAAAGTATAGATAGTAAACCTGAAGTTTACTACTTGGTTAAAGAATATCATAACCGTTTATGCCATCCCGGTCCAACAATGATATCAAAGATCAATGAGAATTTATGTTGAAAAACCATAAGTTTTTCACGAATTGCATGTCTTAAACCAAAATTAAAAATAAGGCCATCATGAAGAGATTAATGGATGAATCACTATTTTGGTTAAAAGAGCTCATTGGCTATGATGGTTGATTTCTTTAATCAATCCTCAAAATCACTCCTCAGGTATAACCAATCTAAAAGTGAGGATCGGTTCAAGATGAATGGACAAGAAGAGCCATCATCTTGGGAAGTGGTATTATGAGTCCCATATTGAAAGTTAAAAGGATCTAAGATAAAATACATGACCTATGTTGGGCATGTTGTTGATCCTAGAATATGATTTAGTTCGAGATGAATAAATAAGAAGAGTTATCATCTCGAGGGATAGAGTTAAAGAATCTCACATCGACAGTAAGTTGATAATTTTGGTGAGTTTATATCCCAAATTTTATCACTTATTGTGTGTCGAGATAAAGTGAAAATAAATAAGATTATGTTCACATTCAATATGAGCCTAATGAATCATTTATAAAGCAAATCTAAGGGATTAAAAAGATTAATTATGGTAAAATTTAATTTCCATGTTTTGACATAGAACACGTAGTTGTGCATGTAGTAATGATATATACATTAAAATATATTAAGTCATCAATCGGAGATGCGCTTATTGCTATATTTGCATATCATCATTTTGTTGAAAAAAATTTTCATGGGAAAATTGTTGAATAGTTTGTATCCTTAAACAAGTTAATGTGAACATTAAGTTCAAAATTTCAAAGGATCACTGATAACGGCGTATTTTAGCATTTAGGGTCCTTAGTTTTCACTAGTTTTTGTGTGTTTTCCCTTGTGTTTCATAGTTTTTTCTTGCAATTAGTGTCTCTCTAGAGTCTTAGTTGTATTTATAGTCCTATAGTGTCTTTATGTGTCTTTCATTGTGTTTTTTTGTAGGTTTGAAGTCATTTTAGGTTAAAGCAATGGATGACACACTTTTAAATGCAAACAAGCAGAATGACAATGCAGAAACGGTTTGAAACGTCTCCACGAGCATGTCAAACAAAGGTCATAAACTGATCGGATTAAGCTGAACTTTTGAAATGACATATTAAATTGAGTTAGATGCACTTTGTAAGTGGTTTCAAGTCATTTGGAGGTGTGGTTCAAGAGTTATGGCCGGTTTTTTTAAGACTTGTCTAACTACTGCGAAGGAGAAAACAACTCATCCGTCGAGCCAGCCACTGGCCCATGAGTGGCGTGGTTTTGGCAAGGAGGATTCGATCCACCGGCCAGTGGATGGTTCTGAACATCCAAGAGCCCAAAAGCCCATCCCACTTAAGCTCATTCCACTCAATCTTATTCCACTCAAGCTCATTCTACTCAAACCCATTAAAAAACTTTACCCTAGTTTCCCTTTGATATTTTCCATAAATAAAAGCCTTGTAAGACCTAAAAACTTAAGTTTCATTTTCTCTAGTTGTAAGCTTAGATCCAAATCTCTCATTGGAGGCTTTGGACATGATTATGTATCTAAAAGCTCTATAGAAAAGGATACTTCACCCCTTTCTTTTAGCTATTTGTTTATCACCGTTCTTTATGTTTTTGTTGATTTAATTTCTTAAGTTCTCTCTTAAGCCTTGTGGTTTTCTAAGAGAAATCTTTAGATCTAAACTATTTATGAAAGGATACTTGTTTACTTATTCATTTATGTTAAGAGAATCCTTATTTCTCAAGTTTTTATCTTTGATTCTAAGAGAAACCTTTGGGTTCTTGAAAAATTCTTTAGATCTAAACTCTTTTGTGAGAGAATCTCTTATATTTATGTATTTATATCAAGAGCTTTAATTAAGTTTATTTTTACTTTACTTGCTTAGTTTAATGGGACAGTTGCTGATATGGTGCATTTTCTAACTTTAATATCAAGCGGGGTACCTTCGTAGGGAAAATTGTAGAACTAGTACACTTTTTTGAAAATGTCTAAAATACCCTTACGCTTGGCAGAGTATGCGTGAATTGTGTAGCCTTAAGGCTAAGGCTGGACAAACTCTGCTAATTATGTAGCCTTAAGGCAGATATAGTGTGTGAATTGTGTAGCCTTAAGGCTAAAGCTGGACAGACTCTGCTTAAACTCTGCTAATTCTGTAGTCTTAAGGCAGATATAGTGTGTCGATTGTGTAGCCTTAAGGCTAAGGCTAGACAGACTCTTCTTAACCTCTGCTAACTGTGTAGCCTTAAGGCAGATATAATGTGTCAGTTGTGGTAGCCTTAAGGCAGATATTGTGTGTGCTTTTTTGTAGACTTAAGGCAGATGTTGTGTGTGCTTTTTTGTAGACATAAGGCAGATATTTCTCGACAGACTGTAGCATACTGTTCGCAGGGCATGGCTTGACATTTGCAACGTAACTAAATTGTATAAACGGTCGGATTTTGAAGTACTCCTCTCTTTTCACAATAATAACAAGAATGCCATTACTTCTTACTTTTTTTGAGTTTGCTATAAACCTTTTCAACCTCTCCACCTTTAACCTAGATCTACTATTTCGATTTCACCCTCAAAGGGAGATTTCATATTTTCAAAGAGACGGAAGCGAAATCCGAGTATAAGATTGTTTACAGACTTCGATTTTGAACGAAAGTACGTACATTCTTCGGAAAGACGATCTTCGTTTACATCTAAAGATATTCTAGGGGTTGAAGGCGAGCATATTTTCGGGAAGAACGAACACAGGTAACACTTCAAAACATTACACTAGTTATCTAAACCACCATCTTCTAAATTGTGTCTAGAGCTCTAGTACGTCTTTGGCAGAGCTATTTCTAAAAGACCCTGCCAAAGTGTAGAGCTCTGCGAAAAATCTTCTAAGATAGTGTGTTGCAGGTCTTTTGAACATTCTCTTTTTTGCAGATAATGTTGTATTTGTTGACTGTTTTTGGACAATGGAAGGTAAAAATGGGTTGGGATTTCGACGTTGATTCAAGCAAAGGAAGCAAGTTGTTTGCGGTTGAAGACCAAATCAAGTATGAGGAATTTCTCCGCATTGTTTGTGAAGATTACAACTTGAAAACGCAGATGAATGCAGTCGAGATTTCTTATAAGTTGCCTACACATATCATGGAGAAAATGCCTAGCGACACACCTCCTATCTTCTTGAATAACGATAGGCAACTTGCAAACTTTATCACAATGGCGGAAAAAGGTTATCCGGCTTTGCGTGTCATGGAAAAGAAACGATGGAATTAAAGCAGAAGCTGCGGGTAAAGATGAAGCTTGTGATGTCAAAGAGGATGGTGGGGTGGATTTTTATGATGTTGGTAATGTTAAAGACGAGCATATGATGCCACCACCGAATAACAGTAGAGACTGCTGACAGTATGCGAAGAAACAGCAGATGCCGCCTTTATTCTGCGATATATTCGATGAGACGCCTACGAAGCCATTACCAATGAAGAAATCTGGATCCATTAAGGTTGGCAAAATATTTGATGACAAGGAAGCATTAATTATGCAATTACGCAAGATTGCAGTCATCGAGAAATTTGATTTCAAAATCGCCACGTCGAGGAAGAAACTATTTATCGCGAAATGTTTTGTTCCTAATTGTTCTTGGAGGATTCGTGCGTCGACTCTGTCAGTTTCGTCTGAATCTCCAGAATTTCTCGTTCGGATATATAAAGAAGCTCATACATGCTCTGCTGTTTGTAGGTATTCTCGTCAACGATAGGCTAATGCAAAATTTATTGGAAAGATGTATGTTGATAGGTTTAGTGGTGGTAATGATCTTAAAGGAATCACACCTAAGCATGTAATGAACTGTATTAAGTCACTACATTGTCTTGACATAGACTATACGAAGGCGCATAAAGCGTTGGCATATGCACGAGAGCTGGTCAGAGGCACTTTTGAGAGGGGTTACCAGGACTTACCTTCCTATCTATACAAAATAGAGCAGGCCAATCCAGGTACGATTACAAAGCTTGAACGTGATGCTCAACAAAGGTTTAAGTATTTGTTCATTGCTTTTGGTGCTTCCATCAACGGATTTGAGTACTTGAGGAGGGTTGTTGTGGTAGATGGAGCACATCTAACTGGAAAGTACAAAGGTGTTATCCTGGTAGCTGCAGGTCAAGATGCAAATTCGAGTATATTTTCTCTAGCTTTTGGGATTGTAAACTCAGAGAATGATGCTTCATGGGAATGGTTTTTTACATATTTTCGTGGTGTGATACTTGATGATAAAAATTTGGCCATTATTTCTGACCGTCATCCATCAATCGGAAAGGCCATTGAGAAGGTTTCCCCCGCAGCTGATAGGAGAGTATGTTACTATCACCTCAAAAATAACCTCATCTTAAAGTTCAAAAAGAACGCAATGCTCAGTTTGGTGTGTCGTGCTGCATATGCATATCGACTGGTAGATTTTGAAAAATTGTTTGGTGTGATTCGTCGTCAGAATAGTGAATTAGCAGTTTACTTGGAAGAGGCAGAATTTCGATTATGGGCTTGTGCACATTTTCCAAGAGATAGATTTGGTATAATGACGAGCAACATTGCAGAATCCATTAATGCCGCGCTTAAGAAAGACAGATCATTTCCTGTTAAACATTTCGTGGAGGGTATTAGAAAGTTGTTGTCAAGGTGGTTTGTGGAAAGGCGAGACAAAGCTGCCTCATTAAAAAAAATTTCCCCCCAAATATTGAAAAGTTACTGCAGGAAAGACACGGTAGCTTGGAAATTTTAAATGTTCATCATACTGATTCAAATTGTAGCCATGTTACAGGTGGATATTATGATTGTATGGTTGATCTACAGAAGGTATGTAAGTTTTTTTTTGCTATTTATCACTGCCAGTTTCAGGAAACGTATCATGAGCAAGTCTGCCAGTCTGCCAGTCTCAGGAAACGTTTGCCTTATTTATCTGCTCTGAGTTCGATTCCTTTTTAAAATTTATGATTGCAGAGACTTTGTACTTGTAAACAATATGATGTCGAGAAGATTCCCTGCGAGCACGCGATTAAAGCAGCATTAAGTCGGAAAACTGATGAAGCTACCCTGGTGGATGATCATTTCACAAAGGGCTACTTGTATTCAACGTACTCAGAACCTATAAAACCTGTAGACGAAGATTTGATTCTATCACCACACGTAATTAGTGAACAATGTCTGCCACCAGTCATAAAAATACCTTCCGGTAGACCGAAGGCAAAGAGATACCTTTCTGCTATTGAAAAGGCTAAGCGGTTCAAGCGTAATCAATGGAAAAAGAAAAAAACAGAACCTTCGCAGAGTACTCCATCCACAAATCAAAAAACGAAGCAGAGGACTCAATCCACAACGAATCAAACGAAGCAGAGGACTCCATCCGTTACGAAGAAAATAAAGCAGAGTACTCCATTCAGCGATAATATTTCACCCACTACTCCATCCCCAAAGGTGAGAAGGAAACGATCTCGTAATTCTCCGACTACTCAAACACCAAATAAGAAAGCTAAACTTTCGCAGAGTACTCCACCCCCACAGATGAAAAAGAGTCTTTTCCAGAGTAGCCCAAAAATTCATCACAGGTGCTCAAAATGCCATAATGCAGGACACAATCGAAAAACATGCCCATTTTCTTGACTCTGGCTTTACTCTGGCTTCACTCTGGTTTCAAGTTTATTTAAACAAGGAAACAAATCTTGGTTTATAACTCTATTTATTTGTCCTTATTTATGGTGCTCCGTTGTTTTATGTTAGTCTTTAGTTTGATGTGGGTATCATAAAATAGTCGGTATTACAGAGTGTGCATCTGGTATCGCAGAGTCTGCATCTGTTATCGCAGAGTCTGCATCTGTATCAAGTATCGCGAAGCCTGCGTCTGATATATGCATGAATCAACCAGTAATCTGCTATTAATCTTCATGTGCTCTACTATAGATTTTACTTTTAGTTTCATTCAAAAAATATATATGATAAACAAATCCGAGGGTAAAACATGTTATTCAATTAAAATCCACATCTTGAATTACGGAATCATAACTTTTCAAGGATTTATAAATACAGAAACAAATAAAATTAGAAGAAATAGTTCAAATCTCCTATATAATGCGGCAAAGCTGTCTTGCAAACCAATACAGGTAGCAGTTTTCGTATCTAGGTTGATATTCGTGCTCAGTGGCACAATTTGGAAAAAGCAAATCTGGACAGTCAGTGTATTGCCATGTTGATGCAAAAGAATGGTTCATGGGTGGATAGAAAGCTACAACCGCAGCCAGAACCTCCTCCCCAAGCCTGGTGAGTTTATCAAAATCACCTTCATCGTGTACGTCGACACATAATTTGAGAAGTTGTGCAGCCCTTTTCGTACGTCCAGCACATACACACAACATTCCACAGAGATAAGTTGCGTTAGCACTGAAAGGGACAAGCCATTCCAAAAGCTCCATGGCTGCGCTGATGTCTTGTTCTGCGGTCACGAGTCTTGCAGCCTCATAATAAATAGCAGTTGGGTTTTCGGCGTTTAAGCATCTTACAAAAAAGCTGCGATTCGCCCCGTCTAGGAGAATTTTATCTGTGTCCTCACATAGATCGTCGATATTAAGTTCCTTGAGGACTTCATCACTGTACACTATATCTCTACCGATCCGCACTATTCGGAAGATGTGTCCGAGTCTCCACAAGGTGAGGCGGCCAAGTTTTCGTGCAATGACAGAGATAATGTCCGAAAGGAGCTCTGGTATTTGCATGTTAACCTAAGATACTCTGCCTTCGAAAAGACAACTCAATTTAATAAGAAATGGCAGAGAAGGCGCGTATATTTACCGCGACATTAAATGGCGCAAACACCCATAAAAATAAAGGACAAGTCATTTTTTACACATGAGGAGATGAATGACAGCTCATTTAAAAAGTATACATCCCGTCGCATTTGACTGAAATTTGGGAAAGGGTAAAAAAATCAATGAACATGTTTTTATTGCAGTAGTGAATACAAACTCCCTAGTCTGCGAAACCCCTAGAGTCTCTATATCTATTTGTTTACCAAAGACACAACATTCATCTTCTTCGTCTCTCTTACCAACTTTGCGACCATGGGTTATAGTCTAACTCGAATTAAAATGGACCTTAAGCGGATCCAGGAGGATGTTCATACACAGATCCTCAGGACAGGTATAAAATCTAGAACTCCCAAGTCTTTTTGGAGTTAGAGGTAGTATTATTTACGGATGATAATAGGAACTTTACGAATGTAGTATTATTAAGATTAAATGTCTGAGTTTAGTCTTATATGTTTTAGGTCCCGTTGGTGATTGTGTTTACGAATGGGAAGCAGCTATCAATGGACCCTCCGACAGTCCCTATGCCGGAGGGATTTTCTTGCTTACCATCCATTTTCCTCCAGATTATCCGTTAAAGGCGCCAAAGGTTTGCTTTTTGCTTTTTCAGTTAATTGTTATTTGTTGCAGGATGAAACTTCACTCATCATCATCTTGCTTTTAATTGATATTCTCTTTCTCTTTGCATGCAGGTGGCTTTCAAAACAAAGATTTACCACCCAAAATCAACGGAAATGGAGCGATTGACTATGATATCTTGAGAGAAAAATGGTCTCCTGCTTTAACCGTGTCCCAGGTTTGGAATTTTTTTAGATTTAACAAAGTTTTGTCGAAAAAAATACTTCAACCAAACATGTGTGTTAATGGGATGGATTTTTGTTATGGAATTAGGTTTTGATGTCAATTTGTGCGCTGATGACTGACCCAATCCTAGATGATCCTTTTGTGCCGGAGGTATCCCATATTTACAAGACTGACAAATCTAGGTTCGAGACAACTGCGCGAAGCTGGACGAAGAAGTATGCCATGGGATCAGAGTGAGGTGGTGGAGGCAAAGAAAAGAGCTGTCTCACCTGTGTTCTTTAGTATATTTTCTATGTTTGCTTTAATATCTTCTGAAGACTGGTTTGCTATAAGTGTTTCATTTTGAACTCGCGGATTAATTCGGTTATTTTGCTATAAGTGTTTCATTTTGAACTCGCGGATTAATTCGGTTATTTTGAGCGAAGGTGCAGTATCTGCTTGTACTCTGCATCTTAAAGCAGATGATGGGCGGACTCTGCATTTAGGCTGCATCTACATCGCTTACACTGAGCATATACTGCGTCTTTCCAACTTGTTTTCATCCACAAAGGTCTAACAAAACAAAATAAAGTATACATAAATTACTGAACTATTATAACGAGACATACATAAGTGTTACTCCGAGTCTCAAAAGATTGAGTGCAATAACATTAAACAACACAGTTGACGATGTTTATTCTAGGTGGTATTGTTACGACGAATAGGGTCATCAATTTATGCATCTTCAACCATTGAGAAACCACCGGTCTTAACAACCCTTAGTTGCTGGATTGCTTCTTCAACGGCAGGAATTGCTGGATTTATGAGGAGTTCAGAGAATGGGTAGAGAGCCGAGACACGTATCTCACCTGCAATGCCAAAGAGTCACCTAGTCATATATGTTGCAATAGTTCTCTATGGCTGAATGAAGTAGTAACACTACCTCCAAAATAGTCCATATTCCAATTTCGTAGCATGTAGAATATGATCTTCCCAATTGGCTAAAGTCGCCAGAAGTACTCAAATTCATCAGCAAATGTTCCCTTCGCAATACAGTTGATATTTTCGCCGCTGCAGCTCCCAAAGACGAATTTATAGTACTTCGTTCTCAAAAGACATCCTAAACTATAAACATAATTAACTTACCTGAAATTCCTAAATGTGAAGTGTAGAACTTTGTGACCAGGGACAACGTAAACGTCATCTGTGAAGCCTTGATAAATTTTTAATTTCTTGATTTTCACAATAGCACCAAGCAAATCAACTGTGTTATAGAGCAACATCAATATCAACATCAACATCAACATCAACATCAACTAATATTCCATCAATACTTACCAACACTAATCTTCTTATGCAATGAGCCGTTTAGAACTCTGCGAATTAGAGATAACGACACCATATGGTTACCACAGTTTCCTGCTACCTTTTTAATGATCGATTCTTCATGGAAGAAGCTATGGAACTCATGGTGTGTTAGTTTCCACTGACCCGGCCTCGTCGTCACTTCAAAATCCCTAATCAAATACCATTCCCCTTCAGCCACGTCTTTAAACTTTGACAACATATGATTTCGAATGGTTGCAGAGATCCGAACACCCTAAACCATAAAACCAAAGATTGTATCTATTCCCCTAAAAATGAAACAAAATCATGTATTCCTAAGCGACAACATAAGAACATCAAAGCATGCATTTTTTACGGCGTGATAATCAGCGAGAAGCAAGTGTCTTTCAGGTTGAAAGCGTGGATAGTGCTCTCCAAATTCTCTTACGACTTGAACCAAGATTCTTCCACCATTCTTCATGAGTGACAAGTCTAGAACCATATCTAAATGAGCCATTTTTTTAGACTGAAAGTTTTAGAGAAAAGTTTGGAAGAAAAGTTTTGAGCCTGAAATGTTTGGAGAAAAGTGTTGGAGCCTGAGAAGTTTTGATTCTTTTGAAGAAACGATTGGATTGAAGAACGGTAAATAATCAAAACTGACTTTTTACGGTTCCAAAAAATGTTAAAGAGTCAAAGCAATATCACATCACAAGTTTTGTTCGCGAAGCGCCACGTGTCGATAATCGCATGATGCAATACGAGAAACAAGGCATTGCCGTAATTGTTAGAATGCGCAATGTCAAACAAACAATAACGTATAATTACCGTTATTCCAGAATAATATTTTAGATAAGTTATAGGAAAATATTTCAAACTTCCCTACTGCAGAGTACGAACAGACTGCGAATTCTCTACGCCTAGTACTGCTTTGTCTCTGCATTTATCCTAACCTTATATTAAACTTCCCAAAAACCAATATTATTTTTATTATCTCAAAAACATTTACGATTGTGAATACGTAATCATTACGTATATAATAAATTAAGAATATATAGTAAAAATGAAACTTACTTTTCACGGTTCCATTGCTGAAGGGGACTTATGGAGTCCATATTGATGGACACTCTAGCAGAGGAAAAACAGACTTATTTAATTGATACGACAATAACTTTTGATTCGACGTAGAACTACTTTTAAAAATAACTTTTTAGACGCAACTCAATAAACTTATTGAATTGGTCATTGGAGATATTTAGAAAAGTTATAGTATAATATTTCAAACTTCACCACAGCAGAGTACGAGCAAACTAATATACTGCGCTTTCTCTATTTCTAATCTGCTTATTAAATAATGTTAGTATTTACTTTGCTCTTACTCTGCCTACGACAGAAGAAGAAGAACAGACCTCTATTTTTATTTTGCGTATTCTTTTATGGGGCCCATTTTGCTGGACGCTCTATCAGCAGAGGAAGAAGAAACTAATAAATGATGGGTCCGACTGGTAGCATGTAGTATCAAAGTTGAGTTGCAGTAGATGTTATATTTGATATAACTTGCAGTAAAAATATGCTGCATAAACTGCAGATTTATGTAGTGAGTTTGCTTTTACTTAGCATTTTACAGAAGAGGCTGGGAAAAGTCTATTTGGATTCTACGGTTTAGGGGAAAAATTGAAAATTCAAATATCTTTGAATTTTTAAACATTATCAATCTCGTGGAAAATACGGGCTCATACCCATATATAGAACTTATCCTAATGGTACTGCCGAAAATAAACGATAAAAAAGCACGCATTTGTTATATAACAGAAGAATCAAAGGACAACGTATAGGTGTAGTGTTGTTTGCATGTTCACTGCAAATGTTATGCAAATATGGTAGAATTTAACTTATTATACAATAAAAATTTTACGCGGCTTCTCTGCAACAACTGTATTAGACGTATGTGGTTTAAAGCAGATTACAGCACATTTTACGCAGATCATAGCATTTTGCTTGAATAGCAGTGGCATATTCGATAAGTAAGAGATAAATAATAGCTGAATGTACCATAACATTAACAATCGTTTGTTAGAATGCGCAGTGTCATGCATTTACTTACTCTACATTTAATTGGTAAAACAAACAATAACGTATAATTACCGTTATTCCGGAATAATATTTTAGATAAGTTATAGGAAAATATTTCAAACTTTCCTACTGCAGAGTACGAAAAGACGCTGTGAATTCTCTACGCCTAATACTGCTTTGTCTCTGCATTTATCCTAACCTTATATTAAACTTCCCAAAAACCAATATTATTTTTATTGGCTCAAAAACATTTACGATTGTGAATACGTAATCATTACGTATATAATAAATTAAGAATATATAGTAAAAATGAAACTTACTTTTTACGGTTCCATTAAAAATGTTAAGAGTCAAAGCAATATCAACTCACATCACATCATGCACTCTTATACGACCATACTCTGCAGCCATCAATGGCAAGTGCGGGTTGCGCCAATAACTTTTGATTCGACGTAGAAATACTTTTATAAATAACTTTTTAGCAGCAACCCAATAAACTTATTGAATTAGTAGAAAATTATAGTATAATATTCAAACTTCAAGACAGGAGAGTACGAGCAAACTTCATATACTGCTCTTACTCTGCCTACGACATGTCGATAATCGCAGACATCTATTTTTAATCTGCGTATTCCTTTCTGGGGCCCATTTTGCTGGATGCTCTATCAGCTGATGGGTCCAAATGGTAGCATCTAGTATCAAAGTTGAGTTGCAGTAGATGTTATATTTGATATAACTTGCAGTAAAAATATACTGCATAAACTGCAGATTTATGTAGTGAGTTTGCTTTTACTTAGCATTTTACAGAAGAGGCTGAGAAAAGTCTATTTGGATTCTACGGTTTAGGGGGAAAATTGAAAATTCAAATATCTTTGAATTTTTAAACATTAACAATCTCGTGGCAAATACGGGCTCATACCCACATATAGAACTGATCCTAATGGTACTGCCAAAAATAAACGATAAAAAAACACGCATTTGTTATATAACAGAAGAATCAAAGGACAACGCATAGGTGTAGTGTTAATTACATTTCTATCGATTTGGCATTTCTCGCCACGTCATATTTATTTAGTCGCAAACCAATGGCAGATCAATACCAAACCAATGGCAGATCAATAGCAAACCAACGGCAGATCAATAGCAACACTAAATAGATAAATGTGACAATTACAAAACTAAATAGATAAAAAACAGGTGATATTCTACGAAGTGTCCGTGGAACGGTCGCACTTCATCCCTCTACAACTCCCAGGAACATCGCAGCCAACGTCGGCCGATCCAAACTCGCGACTTATACGATCCAAGAACCTTGACTGCTGGGTCAAAGTTGTTGCCACAACCCTAACCGAATCCACAGCCCTCTCCACATTCCGAAGACGAGTCTCCAAACCACATATTTTAGCACGTAGGGCTTCTCCCTCCAACTCCAACTCCTCGCAACGAGGACAATGAACATTAGTGATGCGAGACGGATACACGTTTTGCCAAGTAAGCCTAAGGCGATCCAGGCTACCTGGACGGACCTCTGCTTCGTCGATATCGGCCCGAAGAGAACTCCCGTCAACTGCGGCGTCAGAGAGAAGAAACTCAGGGCGCCGGTAAGGGAGTGGAATCAAAAAAAGGCATTAGGAAAATCGGGATATGTGCGACGGTTCTGCGTTGTTAGAACTGATGAAGCGCAACAGAGAGAAAACGCATGTTAAAAGAGTTAGCTTGATCAATTCGCCAGAGTCTAATGAATTTTTTGTAAGAGGGAAATTACCTGAATCAGACCACAAGCGGGGAAGTCCGTAAGGACCGGAATGACGAACAAAGAAGTAGTGAATCTTGTCATCATCACCACCCTCAATTTGGAGGGGAAGTTCAACTGGAGATCTGCAACCGTCACGAAGAACAAGTTCATATCTATTAGACCAGGGGTCTATACTCCTAACTTCAAAAGTCTCAAAAATCATAGCACTGGAAACAGTGATTCCAGATAAGTCCGACAGTATTTGGAGGCGTTTATCAACCCCCATGAGCGGGCATTAAGCTGGCTGGGTGCAATCCGAAGTTCTTTACAAAACTCCATCATCAAAAAAGACAGGCGATGGCGGAAACCTGCCCGAAATGAAGACCAATAGACGGTGATATAGCCTACCGGAGGAATCCCGGGCAATCTTGTACCTCTGGATATTTGAACCAATCCGAATTCCTTGGCAGAGCAGGAAGAACACTGTTGGGTTCGCTCCCGCCAGAGGAAGAAGAAGATGAGGAAAAGGAGACATCGATTCAAAGAAGATTGGTGAGACTGATGGGTAGAAAAGAAGAATAAAAGATACGCTTGCGTTCTGTAGCTTTTGGATTATCTTTGTTTTGTTTGTACACCCAAAGAAAGAAGAGATCTTTTATACTCGTTGAAGGGAAACCGTATCGGTATGGAAGCCTAATATGTCATACTCTGCAGTAATTACTGGACGCCTCTGAGATGATGCTGCGCCATGCGAAGGGCCACGTGTCGATCATCGCATTATTGAACACGAGAAACAAGGTAAATTATTAATTGTTCTACTACAATACGTCATACGCCACGTGTCGATCATTCATGATAGAACACGTTAAATAAGTAATGGCAGTGATTGCGACTACTCTTTTTTATATTCTGCAATAAATTTAATAGTACTCTGCTTAGGCACCTTCTCTGCATATACTCTACGAAATAACGGGTTAAATGATGGGAAGGTGGACCGCTGAAATGATGGGAAGGTGGACCGTTGAAATGACAGCTAAGCGAAAAAACTGACGTACGTGGTTTTGCTTTATCCCTCTCGTCTATAAAAGAAAGAAGAACCCTCAAAATAACTTGCGGCTTCTCTTTACTCAATCTTTTTTAGTCTGCGCAGTTGATTTTTATTTTTAATAGCACATTCTCTGCATTTTACTCATTTACAGGAACATATTCAAGACATCATGGCCGCAGATCATTCGAAGAAAAGAAAAGCACCAATGTCAGACCTGGAGTTGGAAGCAGAAGAGAAGCGGAATGATGCAGTTATGGAGGCGGAAAAGGAAGGAAAGGATCGCCTGAGGGCAATTCTTCTGCTGGTACGATCTCAAATGAGAGCGAAGAACGAAGCTCACCGCGTCAAACTCAAGTTGGAAAGAATAGCCGGTAAACGCTCTATGTTGGAGAAGATGATGCATGAAGAACAAGTGGTCATGGATGCTAGGCGGCAGCAGTTAGCA